>WNNJ02002239.1:0-195537 GCA_012934845.2 Pomphorhynchus laevis
TAACACATCCAGATATAAAATTATACTATATATATATATATATATATATATATATATATATATATATATATATATATATATATATATATATATATATATATATATATATATATATATATTAATATATATATATATATATATATATATATATATATATATATATATATATATTCTGGATTTTGATTCACGACTTTCAGACATCATGTCACTTCTAGTATATAAGTATTAAAAATAAAAACCAGAATAGGTATATATCAAATTTTAGTTAAATGTACAAATCAAATTACCTTTCAGAAAGCTAATTTGTTCATTTAAATAAAATTTGATATATACCTATTCCGGTTTATATTTTCAATATTCACTGATATGGAAGCATACATAAGTGGATATTGGAGTTAGTTACACTCTCGCTCTTTTTATATTGTGTATTTTACACATTGATTATATTGCGCTTGGTCGTATTTAATTTACGTAATTTCGTGAGTGGAGTGGCTGTTGTCCGTGCGGTTTATAACTTTGGTTGTCATCTATATGTTAGTAATCCTTCCTGAATCATCGTGTTTAATTCCAGTTGTTTGCAAATTTGTACCAACAACAGCTCAGAAGATTTTATCTACACACATTTATATCATGTGTTTGAAAACTTTTTGGTTTTGCAAACCACGATATTCCAATATAATCTGCAAGTACATTTTATCTTAATATACATTATCCTTGTACCCATCATTAACATTTTTATGAGTTGAAGCAACACTTACATAGTCTTGCAAGAAAATAAATCGTTTTCAAGGAATAATTCTGCTATATTTATATTGACTATTTGCATATCATTGAATCTTGAGATTCAGCATATTTTAATGCGTATTTTGATCTCTTACATATTCACAACTAATTCAGGTTGAACGTTATTTGTTTTGTAGATTTGTGCAAAAAATATGTCATCACTTGTAATTCAGAATAGTCTCTACTATTCAATGATGAAATAGGCAATTATTCGTTGTATATATTGGTTAATAAATTGTGGTGATAGTCTTCTAACAAATAAGATGACTATTTCTCTATATATTATGAGTATAAAAATTATGGTTCCATCCTAACAAATATAGATCTGCTTATTCACAACAAGCCATTAGTGTATTTAAAAACCAGGAGGATGAGCAGAGAAGAAACAACACAATTCAGGACAATGATGAGATGTTTCGGCAAAAAGTTAGCTAGCAGAAACTTGCAAATGGTCAGGGTTTTGTCTCATTTTAAATTTTTTAAATTATGCTGAACTAAGAAATTAGAACGGAAAGCTAAAAATATAGATTCAATTTCAAATGTATATACCACATTAAAAGAACTTGTTTATTATACATTATGACATTGTATTCGGAAAACGAATCACAACAAGTGGTATAATTGTTTATTGAATGAAACTATGAACACTTAAAATATTATATTAAAGTTTTTGTTCAACAGAAACAAATAAGCGAATATCATACATAAGCAATAATGCATCATTAATTAATAAATAATCGTTAAATTGCTTTGAACTTTTTTCAATATAATAATGTTGTTAATTGTTTTGAATTCCGCATGATTAGCTACAACTAGTAACGCCTTCTCGGACAGTCCATCATTTCATCTTAATTTGTCTAATAACGTCAAATGTGATTTTTAATGTTCTGTCCCTATACATTCAAAATGAATAAAAAATGTATGCAATGTTACACTCGTAGATCTCGCTAATTCTTGTAGTTGTTTCGTGGAGTATAAACGACTTGAATACCCAGTGCCTCGAAAATTCAAGCTAACTTTCACATAATATACACTCCGAGTCAATCACACTCTCAAAATTAAATTAATGTATCAGCCTTCAAAGATTGGACATTGATGGCATACATGTACATATATTTACTAGTAAAAGTGATGCTCAAAACTAAAAGTTTAGATCTTGAGCGGATTTGGTGTGTTCTAATTTTTCGAAAATTAACATTTACATTAATTATTCATGGCATTCAAACATCGGGATGACAAGAAAAATAAAATTAGTGTTCAAAAATTTTCGATTAGTGCAATAGTCGTTGTCAAGTGATGTGTTTTGAAATGAAAAAGAAAAAATGATGTATTTATAAAATAAAAACGAAAGAAACCAACGATGAAAATTCTACCGATTTTGTAGTGTGCTAGTAAGAGCAACTAACTTTTAATTGTCTTTATTACAATCTATCGTGTTTCAATAACTATGAATGTGTATACTTTCTCGTATCAGGCGTCTGGATAGGCTGTTTTCATTTTCCATTGAAATGAAAAAAGAAAAAATGATGTATTTATACAATAAAAACGAAAGAAACCAACGAATGAATGCGTATACTTTCTCGTATCAGGCGTCTGGATAGGCTGTTTTCATTTTCCATTGAAATGAAAAAAGAAAAAAAATGATGTATTTATACAATACAAAGGGAAGAAACCAACGATGAAAACTCTATCGATTTTGTAGTGTGCTAGTAAGGATAAATAACTTTTAATTGATCTTATTCCCATCCATTGTGTTAGAATAACTATGAATGTGTATACTTTCTCGTATCAGGCGTCTGGATAGGCTATTTTCTTTTCCATTGAAATGGAAAAAAAATGATGTATTTATACAATAAAAACGGAAGAAACCAACGATGAAAATTATACCGATTTTGTAGTGCGCTAGTAAGGATAACTAACTTTCAATTGATCTTATTCCCATCCATTGTGTTGAATCTATGAATGTGTATACTTTCTCTTATCAGGCGTCTGGATAGGCTGTTTTTATTTTCCATTGAAATGAAAAAAGAAAAAATGATGTATTTATACAATACAAAGGGAAGAAACCAACGATGAAAACTCTATCGATTTTGTAGTGTGCTAGTAAAGATAAATAACTTTTAATTGATCTTATTCCCATCCATTGTGTTAGAATAACTATGAATGTGTATACTTTCTCGTATCAGGCGTCTGGATAGGCTATTTTCTTTTCCATTGAAATGAAAAAAAATGATGTATTTATACAATAAAAACGGAAGAAACCAACGATGAAAATTATACCGATTTTATAGTGTGCTAGTAAGGATAACTAACTTTCAATTGATCTTATTCCCATCCATTGTGTTGAATAACTATGAATGTGTATACTTTCTCTTATCAGGCGTCTGGATAGGCTGTTTTCATTTTCCATTAAAATGAAAAAAGAAAAAATGATGTATTTATACA
Organism: Pomphorhynchus laevis; assembly: GCA_012934845.2. NCBI lineage: Eukaryota > Metazoa > Acanthocephala > Palaeacanthocephala > Echinorhynchida > Pomphorhynchidae > Pomphorhynchus > Pomphorhynchus laevis. Next base: position 3,229 of record WNNJ02002239.1, read on the forward strand.
ATACAAAGGGAAGAAACCAACGATGAAAATTATACCGATTTTGTAGTGTGCTAGTAAGGATAACTAACTTTCAATTGATCTTATTCCCATCCATTATATTAGAATAACTATGAATGTGTATACTTTCTCGTATCAGGCGTCTGGATAGGCTGTTTTCATTTTCCATTGAAATGAAAAAAGAAAAAAATGATGTATTTATACAATAAAAGTAATAATTAAGTTATAAAAATATAAAAAAATAAAAAAGTGTGATATTTCATCTGCATTAGTTAATAATTGGCTGAATCATAACCACGAACCTGATTTTTTACTTATAAGATCTTGGAAAATGAAAACAGCCTATCCAGACGCCTGATACGAGAAAGTATACGCATTCATTCGTTGGTTTCTTTCGTTTTTATTGTATAAATACATCATTTTTTCTTTTTTCATTTCAATGGAAAATGAAAACAGCCTATCCAGACGCCTGATACGAGAAAGTATACACATTCATAGTTATTAAAACACAATGGATGGTAATAAGATCAATTGAAAGTTAGTTATCCTTACTAGCACACTACAAAATCGATAGAGTTTTCATCGTTGGTTTCTTCCCTTTGTATTGTATAAATACATCATTTTTTCTTTTTTCATGTCAAAACATAACACTTGAAAAGTACTATTGCAAATGTTTAAAATTTGTGAACAATAATTTTCCTTTTCTATTCCTCTCGATGTTTAAACGCCCTGAACAATCTCAGAGTACATCGAACCTATCACTGGACATTTACATTAATGTGGAATGCAAACAAATTAAATTTATTTTTTCAAATTCAACCTACTTAACAAAGATTTACGTAAAGCTAGTAAAGATCAATAACTTTATCTTTAAGTCAAAGACGTATATCTAGTGATCTTTCTTGCTAGGGGTGAATATAAATAATGTTTTTATTATACAAATTCCAGCAGCTAGTTTATTTCATGAACCCGACAAAATCATTTACATGAAATTTCGTGTATATTATGCAATATTAAAAATATAATATGATAAATAACAAAGCTTTAAGTATTAGTTGAATATGCAATCATATTGTTCTTAAAAATCATTTAAATGATGTACGATTTATATTGGATAAATCTATAAAATAATTTTTATAATTTTAAGTTAAAATTTTTTATGAATAGATAGCAAATAATATACTTTGTATATATTGAAATATTGATTTAGATGGTCTTCCTAAAGATCAAGACACCTTGTTTTCATTGTAACACAAAATGCGCTACATATTAATCTATTATTAATAAAAACTAATAAATTTTAATATTGAAATAAATTCAGTTATGAAATATATCCATCCTGATCTGTATTTTAAATGTATAATACCCATGAACAATCAGGTTCAGTTGAACTACAACAAAAATTATTTTGATATTTCGCCAGTAACTACGAGCATCTTCAGAAATAAATTTCTGAAAATGCAAAAGTAGTAGTTTTTAGTGAAATATCAAAATAATTTTTGTTGTAGTTCAACTGAACCTGATTGTTTTCCTTGATATTTCAAAACATTAAATTATGTTAATAATTTAAATAACAATAAGGAATATATATATATAGTTTTAGTTAACTGATTCTATCTTGACTGCTACAAGATACTTCGAATTATTTAGTCAGCAATAACTTAATTATTTCAGTACTTTCTACAAAATAGTGTACCTGCAGTTCTTTGAGGGAAGTAACACACCTGTGAGCATTTCTCATTGAGCCTTCGCTTTCATATGAACGCATATAATTGTTAGATTCTGTATATAAGTTGTAATTAAGTAATGTTGGAAGAAATATTAAAGGAGAAAAATACGAGTTCAAACCTTTTTCTTTTAAGTTTAATAGCTTGGCTACATCTACGATGTATATGTTTCCTGCTGCAAAGTTAGGTTTCGGCGGCAGGCGATAAGCTTCTTTCATATTGTCGTTAGAACTTACAGCGTTAGTGGCGGAGGAAAGTGCGGTTAAAGGATCCGCATGAGTGGTACTTACTAAAATGAAAACAATCGATCACATGTGTTATTTCAATTTGCTACGGTTGGACATACCAACCAGCTATTAATTTTATATGGTTCATTTCGCCTGAACTCGGTACATGTGCCTCATGATTTGATGAGTTGACCATGTTTACCGGCTTGTATGTCATGTCGTCTTCGCCAGCATGCATCACGGTTTTCATCGATACACTATTTTTTTGGTGTGTTGGACTTTCAGTTTTCGAATTAGAATTCGTAATTGCATTTACAGAAATTTTAGATAAAATGTTAGTTGCATCTCGTGGGCAGGATTTTATATGACCTGATAACATCTAAACACAAAATTGAAAACTTAAATTTTGTTAACTTGTTGATTGTTTTAGTCATAAAACAAACGTGGAATAAATTAAATAACACTTTTCACATTAGGATTAGTTTGATGATCATTGAACGGTTCACATTTTTGAATATTTATTGCAATATATACATTTGACCAAACATGAACAAACATATTTTTTTTAATTCTTTATTATCAATTGTAAAAATTAATAATTCTAATTCATCAAATTATTAATCGTCGCGTAATTCTTGGTGTTTTAAAATTCCTCGTATATTTGCTTATATATTTGTTGCTTTCATAGAAAATAGCTATTATATTAGATGAAATGTAATTAATTTTCCGTTCTTTTATTTTCGCCTTAGAACAATACATGTCGTATCCCGTCGAATCGCGTACTTTGCCATTAATAATGACATTTATTTATTTTTTTCAAAAAATTGATCATTTTTTTAAATTAACATCTACTTTTCCAATTAAAACTTTTCTGTAAAAAACGCGCATTTTTGGAAAAAAATCACATCAACTTCAAGAAAATAAAGCAATTTAATCTTTATATTTTCAAATATTCACTAAGCGATAATTTTGTTCATTTCAAAATACCAACGCATGTTTCGTTAAGTGTTTATCATAATTTATATATGCTATAATTGTAAACTTTATTTATAGAAATGAGCAAGTTTCCTGATTAGACGAACGCGTTTGCTTAAATAATAATAAGGGATTTCTTAAATGAATAACTTAACAATCACTAAAAATAACTAAAAAGACTGTTGAAAAACAACAGTTCTAGATCGATAAGGAAATCAAAATATTCAGTCTTTACGATATAATCACGGCTACAGGTCCAGCGGGACCTGAGCCCTCCAGCCGATCTAACACGCCGCTCTACGACTGAACCACCCGATGTCTCGCACCCCCAAGAGTCCAATCAAGGCGGACTATGCTCGGCAATCGCGAGATGAGGAGCTTGAGAAACCTTAGTATTTGCTATGGAGGACGTCCTCTTGAAAAAAAGACTAATTCCGAGATAGCCCAAGTACCCCAGAGGCGCACTTGAGTTTTTTATTCAATGACAGATGCTCAGCCCGTTTCTGGGCACACCTAGCTCTCTTCAGAATACGTTTGAGTCTATCCAGGTCAGCTTTCGCTGACCAGTTCACCGTAATGGTGAACCCCAGGTATTTTACTCGAGTGTGAAGGTAGGGAGTGGTTGATTAGTCGATATGGAAGATAGAGTTGAGAGTGCAAGTCTCTTTATTTTTTTCTTTGTCGCAGGAGCGCTATGAAAGACAACCACCTGCGATTTGAGAGAGTTTAAAATATGATTGGATATGGGTAACTGATATTTTAATTTTAAAAAGGAACGGCTGATGTAAGAGATTACATCATTGCACCTGCGTCCAGAGAACAGGGCTATGGTATCATCAGCGTAAACTACTAGATGTTGGTCGCGTTTAAAGTTTTTGTAAAGTTAAATGAAGGCAGCAAAATATAAAATTGGAGAAAGTGGGAACATAGAGGCACACCTGTAATAGTGTAGAAGTGGCGTGCATGAGGGTCGTCTTCATAGCAGAATCTTTTGGTATACAACAATATTTCCATCCTGTTAACAATTCTAGTAGGAAACCCAAAAGAACCTGAGAGTAGAGATAACAAAAGGAATGAAAATGCAGTCAAATGCAGCAGAAAAGTCAAGAAAAAAACAGCCACAGCAAGCTGACGACTGTTGTCATGACAAAACTGGTGTACTTCACCTATTGCTATGTGGACCGAGCGATCTTTTACGTACCCATGAAAACCTGGTGGGATTAAATTTCGCCTACTTAGATGGTTGCGGATTTTACGGGCAAGCGCCTATTCGTAAATGGAGATGAGGGAGTTTTGAATCGAGATAGGGCGCAGATCTTTAGGACATGAAATCAATTTCTTTTTTGGTATAAAAACACGACGGCTGATATAAATGCCAGCTACATCGGACGGGGAGGCTAGTAGCATAGTGATGGCGACCTTCTTTCTCTGACTGTCTGCCAAAAGCTGACAGACCCGAGTGGAGATTGGCGCGTGGTATTTCGAGGTGCCTGGAAGTGGCCCCCAGGAATTGATAATATCTGTGACAGATAAGTCCCTGCTCCTGAAGTCGCCCCAAGGCGGGATTGGTTAGGGAGATAGAGTGGCTCCATAATTATGTAGGGATAGTGACTCCTCCAAAACTTTGTCAAGGCCTATGCTACCGATCCAAACCAATGCTCTCTCCTTCCAGCAGACAAACTTCTTAAATATCTTCCAAAAGGAAGACTGAGAAGGGTTAAGGCAAGAAACGCTCGCCCAATCCCTACTCAGCTGGAACCTATATATAGTACCCCAGTATTCATTCGAGAGGATCTGTCTTGCGGGAACCGAGAGATTAGGAAGGTGTAGTATCTTGAGTTTTGTTGGAGTGGGATTGTATATTCGACCTTTATAGGTAGTCGCAAGAAACGCGGTAGCTTGCGATGATAGGTAGGAATTAAATTCGATCAAACTCTCATTACCAATTCTGGGGAAGAGTTGGATAGCTGTCTGAAAGAAAGCAACTTTGATTGGATCAAAGTGAAACCTTCTTCTAAGCAACGTATCTTCTTCCATCCGCCAACGAATTAGATCATTATATGTGGTCTGCTTTTGGCGCGACTGCTCAGTACAGATGAGTTTCAACAACTAAATCTTATGAAGCAGTAATATGTCGAGGAGAGAATTAGTTGTTGAGCATTGAAAGGTAGGGAACGGTGGTTAACACTTGCTCTATTCTTCATAAAGATAATGTGCTCCTTGATATCGTTGATCAATTATCTATCGATATTCTCTGCATTACCGAATCCTTGCACTCTGACTCCGACGATCTTGCTATTCGTCGTCTATGTCGCTCTGGTTGTTCTCTAGTTGAATCAGCTCGTCAAATTACATCTCATACATCTACTGATTCTAACCATGGCGGTATTGTTGCCATTGCTCGTCATTCAATGTCTTTACGTAAAATCAACGTTAACATCCGTTACACTTCGTTCGAATTACTCATATGCAGATTATCAACGCCTTTCCCTCTGGAACTTGTGATTGTATACCGTCCAGGTTCAGTTGCCCCATCACGTATCTTCTTTAACGACCTTGCAGATCTAATGTCTCACTGTTCATTGTCTTATACTCCTTCTTTTGTTCTCGGTGACTTTAACATTCGTCTTGATCGCCCAGCTGACTCTGACTCTATCACTTCAACTAATATTTTTTCCGATTTTAACTATAAATTACTTTCAACAAGCCCAACTCATATTCTCGACGGTTCTCTCGACATCATTGCTGTTCCTAACTGCTTCAATGACTATACCTTATTGTCAATTACTGATTCTGGTTTGTCCGATCATTTCCTTGCCACTCTTACTCTTACTCATCCCCATCCTCCTTCTCCGCCTTTACCATTATCTACACCAAGTCGACCCTGGAAGCTTCTCGATATCCCTATTCTCTGCACAGCCTTACTCAATTCTTCACTCTTTTCACTTCCTCTTAACTATCTCTCTCCCGATGATCTCTGCATTCTGTTTGATTCTGAACTTACGTCGATCCTCAATAACCTTCTGCCTAGTCGACTTCGACGTTCCCAGCGCTTGCGTCATGCTCCCTGGTTCGATTCTGACTGTAGCCTTTCTAAGCGTCGACTCCGTCACTCTTTTCGTATGTATAAACGCTTTCTTAAACGTTCTCCCAACTCACTCCCTCCAAATCTTCGTGATTCCTACTTTTCTCAACGCCGTTCACATCTCATTCTTATACGTACTAAACGTACTCTCTTTTGGCGAAATCAAATCGAGTCATCTTCCAACTCTAAATCTCATTGGAAAATCTTAAACTCGATTCTTTCACGATCATCTACCCCTTGTAACATAAATCCTGATTAATTTTCTTCTTATCTACAAACTAAGCTATCTAATTTACTTTTCCTACTACCCATAGCCCCTTGTACCCACTCTTATCTTTAAATACTTTCCTCCCAGAACTATTCTACCTTCTTCCCGTTTCGTCTGATGAAGTTTCTTCGGTTCTGCTATTATTACCTAATAAAACCTCTCCTTCTGACCCAATTCCCACTCACTTGCTTAAAAATACCTGCTCCTCTATCTTACCCTTCCTAACCACATTGTTCAACTCTTCTATCCGTAGTCGTACATTTCCTTCCATCTGGAAATGCGCCACTGTTCGTCCTCTCATCAAAAAGCAATCTCTCGACTCCTCACTACCATCTTCGTACCGTCCTATTTCACTTCTCCCAACCCTCTCTAAACTCCTTGAGCGTCTCGTTCTTAAGCAAGTTAATACATATCTCTATTCCTCTAACTTATTTCCTCCCTTCCAAGCCGCTTTTCGCTCTAATTACTCTACCGAAATTGCATGTCTTAAAGTTTATAACGACTTACTCATATCGTGCGATCATAAATTATGTAGTGTCATAGTTTATCTTGATCTATCGTCTGCTTTTGACATCGTCGATAACTCGATTCTTCTCCATCGCCTTCGTCATGATTATGGCTTCTCTTTACCCACTGTATCATGGTTTTCTTCATATCTATCAAACCGTACATTTCGCGTCTATTCTAACTCTTCTCTCTCCCATCCTTCGTCCATTCCGTCCGGTGTTCCACAAGGCTCCGTATTAGGCCCAATGCTTTTCTCTCTTCTTCTCGGTGATTTGTCTTCGATTTCTCATAAATTTAACTTCCATGTTATGCAATATGCTTATGACATTCTCATCTATGCTCATGTATCTGTTTATCGTATTCACGATCTTAGTGTTTCTGCTTCCGACTGTCTTGTCTCAATTTCCAATCATCTTTCTTCCCTTCGCCTTTCTCTGAATCCTGATAAATCCAAAATTATGTGGATCCTAGCTCGACGCCTCGGCTTCGAACCTCCCTCCGTATCATTAAATTCTATAATTCTTCCTATCGTTGATAATCTCATTTTCATAGGCTTCCATTTCGACAACCGACTTTCACTTATACCTATTGTTAGAGATCAAGTACGCTCATCTACCTTGATACTTCGCAACCTCTGTCAAGTTCGTAGATTAATCGATTTCTCTTCTTGTATGACCTCACATCTTCTCTCCTTTTTTCTAGACTCGATTATTGTCTTAGTCTATTTTCCAACTCACCTAAATCCACTCTTCTTCCCCTACAACGCATCGTCAACGCAGCCGTCCGAATTCTCCTCCGTCTTCGTCGTTTTGATCATACATCCTACCATCTTGCTTCTCTCGATTTGCCAACAATTTATTGTCGTGTTCAAATTCGTCTTCTTGTTGCTTTTCACCTTGTAACTTTTCATACCCCTTCATTTCTCAACCTTCCTTTTCTTGATAATTCTCGTCCTGTTTACTGTTCCTTGCGTTCCTGTAATTCCCTTCTTTTACATGTCGTAAACTACTCTACCTCCTTTGGACTCCGCTCCTTCCAGGTGGCTGCTCCTTTATCGTGGAATCATCTGCCCATTCATATACGCCAATCAACTTCCCTGCAGTGCTTCAAACGACAAATCCGATCCCATTAAAACAATTTATCTGCTTGACTTTTTCATTTTTGTTTGTGGACTTGTAAGCGTACAGCTTGTACGCATTTGCCACATTAAATAAATTTGCATTATTATATGCAAAGAGCTTCTAAACCTGATTCAATAACATGCCATCGTATCTCAATGTCTTTACTAGAATAGTTGAATGATGTTCCTAATGTCGCCTATCGTAATGCGTCTGCATCAATTTGTTGCCAAGTTCTTTACCACAGATTTGCCACTTTTGGGATCATACACACAGGAAAATAATTGATTAAGATCATGCAATGATAGCTCAATCTAATGGGACTCTGATAGCTCATATTATCCACATTTATAATCAATTAGTAAAATACCAGATCTAGACAACATTCCTGGTTTTGCGCGAAACTGTTGGGCGACTGCATGTTTCTCTAACATGAGATCATTTGTATCACATCGTACTTTGAAGAATCACTATCCAAAATATAATTCCCGATGTGACCAGCTGAGGGTATATTAAAATCGCCAACTAATAGATATTCTTCAAGCTCGGGAAGTGACTAATTAGTTTAGAGAATTCATGATTTAATACGGATGATTGCGGCGACCTGTAGCACACGGCATTATCTATGGGATCTTCTAAGTGTGATACAATAACTGAGATAAACTTACACGTACCCAGTTCATCGTTAAAATCACGAGTGGAAATATTTAAGGATGTCTATAATATAGAGTGCAGCACCTCCAACCATTCATGAATCTCTATCAGCTCTGAACAAATTATAGCCCATAATAGCAATCGAATCATCGGAGATATCACTATTCAGTCATGTTTCAATGAGAGCCAGGATCCTTGGTTCAGCTGAAATGACCCATGCCTTGTTCATCAAATTTTGGTAAAATATACCTTAAATTAGTATATGCGACACTACTATCAGAAGCAGAGGCAATAGAATAGTAATGTTGGATGTGATATGAATGCGATCTAGATTTCTTAATTGTAAAAAAGATTTAATTAAAGAACTCTCCGAACTTATCAACGCACGAATGGTCGCCGATGAACTACCAGGAAATTTTGTATAATTAAATCAATATCCATTCGATCTTCTAAATGCTAGATTAGCACGAGCATTATTAATCAACAATATTTCCTCAACAGAGAGATCTCTAAATATTTTTGTCGTCTTACCTTTCAAGCGATAACCTCTAGCTAAAATTGCTCTTGTATTTTCTGCATAATCAAATACTACTTTAAGTAAACGTAGTTGATCTTGTGCTAACATCACACGTTACTTGCTCGCAAATATGGTTGAATTGAACTTAATTCGTTAATGCCAGAATTAAGCCTTAATGAAGTACTCACTTGTTTGAAAGTGATTTCCAAGATATCAATTGATGTAATGATGATGCTCTTCGTGAGAAATCTCCTAGTCGAAGCATATATCTTTCAAATTGCGAAAATTACGCATATGCCCAAAAACCTGAGTTTATCGCGATATAGAAGAATCCTTAATGAATGCATATGTCATGTTGTCCCATGCAGCATGTTTTTAGATTAATCAGATTTATCAATCGTTCTAGGGCATTAAAATTTATGTATATAGTAAATAACTGAGAACGACAGTATTTACAAGTGATTTAAATAACCTTGGATTCTAGGAATAAATATTTGACGAATCAGACTAAACATACCAGTGACTTTGGTTATAACATGTGAAACTAATTCGATGGCCTGATCACCTAGATAAGATGTTAAATTTTGAACATGATTGCGTTCTCGCATACGCAAGTAATTAGATACACTTCAAGATATTGACAAACAAATCGCTAGAACACACTCAGAAAACCTTTTGATATCTTATTGAATAATATAAATATCTAAATGTGATCTATTTGATCTCAAAATTTTTAGATATTGTGGTACATCAGGACAAGAGATTATATCGATAAGTAAGATAACAATTAACACAGATTCGATAAGAGTGATGTGATGTTTAATAATCTAACCAATAAATAATAATATAATCGATATTCAAGAACAATTTTCAGAATCAAGATGTAATGCAGACACAAGTCAAATGATTTCAAGAAATTACAAAATGTACGTTGATATTTAAATCTTTCGTCTTCTAGGTACTCAATAGATTTGTGATTTTGGAACAATTTTTCCTTTTGACATGTTGATTTTGGCTTATAAACTTATTAATCTTTAGGTAGTTGCTAATTATACGACACAATATTCGCTTTAATACACGACATAAGTCAAACTTACAGTTCTGAGATTTGTCACATAACATCGATCGCCTTTTTTTAACAACCTTGTGATATAGCGTTTCCGCGCATCTGACACTATACCAAAGTAAACTAAAGTAATGAAAATTTATGATTGTAACTAAATGATTACAACTTATATGTTTGAAAATACATATGTAATCCTTCCTTAGTAACGCCCGTGTGCAGTGCGCATTGGTCAATATTTATCTGAGCACTAAAGGTTATGTCAATAGCCTCACTACTACCATATTATTATTAATTGACAACGAATTGAGCCGAGGCTCTTTACAAGTTGCTTCACAAAATAAAAAAAAGGATAAGAATCGTTTTGTCCCTCCCTCATCAGATAAACTACTGAAAATCCCACCGTTGTCTTGAGAAGGAAGGGTCATCATCCAGTAGGGCGCAAAAACTTGAAGCAGTAGACGACAAAACGGTCGCACTCTGAAGCGAATTCCAAGATCGTACGACTCGTTTGGCAAAGCAGGAAACTGCATGCATGTACCTTTGTGTTTTCAGCATCAGGGGGTGTCCGCGAAGAGAAGGTTGACCTCTCAGTTGCAGTAGATGTGACAGTGGATGATCTTTAGTATGCAGAATTTTCCAAACAAGAGAGAGATCTCGCTTGTCACGGATATATCGCAGACAAGGCATATTTAATATCTGGAGGCGTTTCGCGTAGCCATAAATATGCAGCCCTGAGACTAATTTAGTTGTTGATCTGAACACTTTCTCTAATGCACGACGCTCATAAGTAGTTTCGGGATAACAAGCTGGCGATGCGTATAAGATATGGCTCAAGAAAAACGCATTTGCTAAGGTATGGTAACATAACGGATCTATGCCTATCAGAGCTCGACGAGTATGTCCTATTAAGCGTTTTGTGATGCAACACACGTAGTCTGAATGCTTTCGAGTGGATAAGTCAGCACAAACCCAAACTCCCAAATCTTTATATGAGTTGGTTCTTTCGATACTAATTGAACCAAACTGGTACTCACCTCCAAGATGATCACATGATCTTCGTGATATACGCATACATGTACATTTAGCGGAATTGATCCTCAAGTGATTTCGTATAGACCAATTGGATATAACGTCGACGTCGCTTTGTAAATGCTGTTTGTCAAGATCGGAAATAATAGGTCGCCAAACTTTAAGATCATCTGCATATAATAAACTGAATGAACTGATATTTGGTATCAAATCGTTGATATAAAGACTGAATAAGATGGGACCCAATACACTTCCCTGTGGAACACCTAACAACACTGGAAATGGACTCGACAGCGACTCATTTACTCGTACGACACTTTGTCGGTTGGAAAGGAATACACGAATCCAGTTTATGATCCTCTTATCAAGATGAATGTGCTCCAACTTCTCAATAAGACGCGTGTGATTAACTGAGTCGAACGCTTTTGAGAAATCAAAGAAAATGACATCAACTGGTATGCCTTGATCATAATAGTGATACCAATTTTCACGTGCATGTACAAGATTAGTAGTCGTGGAATAACCTTTTCGGAAGCCATGCTGTGCTGGGTTCAAAATTTGAAATCTATTTAGAAATTCTATTATTCGTCGCTTAATCAATCTTTCTAGCACACGACAACACACGCAAGTGAGACTAATAGGCCTATAATTGTCAATGGACGAACTATCCCCTTTCTTATAAATAGGACAGATGATGGAATTCTGCCAATCAGAAGGAACAACGCCAAAAGCAACAGACGCAGAGAAAATATTGTAAAGCGGATGACATATTATGTCAGCGATGTTGCGCAGATATACTGGCGGTAAGCCATCTGGACCCGCACCTGCTTTGCATTTAAGTTTCCGAAGCTCTTGGAGAACATCATCACATCGGAAGAGGTCGCTGGTGTCATCTCCGGGCGATTCAAATGTACACGGATCACCCATTGTCACATCCTTATGGTCAAGATTCAAAGAATGGAAATGATTTCTAAACATATTTGATATCTGCAAAGAATCAGTTATGAATTTCCCATCGTCACGTTGAATACAATTTATAGGTTTACAGCGCGTATGCTTAGCAGTCACATACCTAAAGAAAGAGCGGGGATCACGGTGACAGTTTATACTTAGCTGATTTTCGAAAGATCGCCTACCAGTTCGCTTCATGGACGTAACGAGGTTTCGCCATTTCTTATAAGTGCTGAAATTAGCTCTGTCTTTACGATAGTTATTAAAGGCCTTACGTCTCATCTTTAAAGCATGTTTTATGTCGCTATTAAACCAAGGCGGTGAGATCGATGTCAAACAGTGTTTACTCTGAAGAGGTGAGAAACGATTAAGGAGGTGGTACAGAGTATCCCTGAAAAACTGCCATGAATATTCGACGCCAACATCAAAAGCATCCAACCACTTTACCCCAACGAGATATTTATTTACTAGAGCAAAGTCAGTTCTAAATGGGTTTACAGACGACGTCGGATTTACGCCATGTGAGTAGACATCGCTCAGACCAATCGAAATGACTACATGATCTGAATGACCTATTGGGTCCAGATAGCTTAATCTATCAAGAATGTCATATGGTACAGTAAGGCATAAATCCAAAAGTGAATGTGAATCCTGTGAAAATCTTGTACTCTGACTGACATGTTGCTTAAGAGTCAAGCTGTTTATTAAGCCAAGTAGCTTCAAACTCTCGACATCCGAGTCATTGGAAGTGTAATTAACCCAATTGACAGATGGCATGTTGAAATCACTGAGTACAACAAATCTATCGCAATAACTACTTCTCTCCATTAAAGCAGCTATGCTATCTGCGTTTGATCTTGGAGAACGATACATAGTCAATACCGTTATTGGGTGTTGACAATATAGCCTAATACACAATGCTTCATTATGGTTAATAGCATCACTAAGAGTTTCAATTACTCGGAATTGAAGCCTATTAGAGATATACGCGATAACACCTCCTCCAATTTTCCCTGTTCTATCACTTCTACTTATGTTGTATCCCTCAATGAATATCTACGTCTGCTATTGACGAACCAAGCCAAGATTCTGTGAAAATACCTACATCTGGTACGATATCTTGAAAGAGACATTTTATTTCATCTAACTTATTAAGTAGACTACAAATATTCGAGTAAATGATTTTTAAACCACCATTATTTGTGCTCAACTTGAAGGAAAAATCGCGAAGAGATTTTCGAAATTCACGAATACACCGATCGACATTGAGGCAAGGTGAAACAGTGAATATTTCACGTCTTAGGCGGAGGGCGCCAAAGTGGTAAGAAGGCTTGCAGGATTGATCACATCTGACAGTCCCTTCCAATGAATATGTAGACGCCTCCGCACAACTCGAAAATTTTGTATTGTCAAATTCTTTTCACCCAACTCTAATCGACATGCTAACTCTGATTTAGCCTCTTTCAAACGTAATCGATCAGCTATGCTCAGATCGTGTAGCAGACGTATACTCGACCCTTTCAAACGATATGCGCAGTTAAAGATTATGTGAATAATTTCAGCGGAGTTGAACACTACTTTGAGCAGTCTGGGTCTCAACTCATTACATATCTTACCGAGACGAAAAGCGGCCGTATCTTCATGCTCTTAACAACTTCGTCTTGACATTCATGCAATACCACCAAAAGAATGGATTGTAGATGTCCCAAGTCGTCGTCTAATCGTGCCTGGCTATTTATAGCGACAGATTCCTTTACGTTTGCAATAATTAAACACTGTTCACGGTTATGAAAATCTTCCCTTATTCGAAGTACCTGACGAGAGTCATATGCAGATGTCATGCTATTAAGTGAAGGAGTGTCTTGAGAGTTAATCACATTTGCTTTTGAAACACCTCTAAGAAGTACAGACCTAGTCATGCCTACATCATGTTGAATGTTACCTGGCGTCATTATTGAGGATTTTATGGATTCATGTTGAGGTTGTGCGGTTATTACTGAGGATCGTCGTCGCGATATTTGCATTTGCGAGTTGTGAGCCATTTCTGAGGGGACAGCAGATACGTTCGGTTCGTCGTTATCCACCCGGTTGTTATTACTACCAGACTGTGATTTGGGGATGTTAGCCAAGGTAGCACGTTTGTGTAGGTTGCATTCAGCTGATACGCATTCGGTAGAAGCTGCGTTTACCGGGATAGATCCATTTGGAACTTGACCAAATCCGTCACACTGCAATACCTTTTCCAATTGGTTTAAACGTTCAACCAACACATTGATTTGCTTCGCAGCACAAAATCCGCAATAGAATGGTGGCCCGTCACCGGTATCATCACCAAAATCACAAATATGTGTTACCGATGTCCAAATTTGACAACCGCTAGTTGAACATTCCACTTGTACACTCTCGAATTTCCTGTTGTTGTCGGTATCCCCTGAGTTTGCTTGCCTACCTCTTGATACATTTTTCTTCTTGGCACACATTATCAGGATTCTCGATTCGTCTTTGATTGTTCAAATATAATTGAACAATTATTGTATGTATTTTATTGTAAGAATTTTAATAACCAAGACTTTTTAACTCCGTTGAAGTAATCGTTGTTATCGATGTAATCGTTGTAAACGTTGTAATAGTAGTAATCGATTGTAATTTGTGTAAATAGTTATTTGTTAGCAGCTTAGAATTTCAAACTTGTATAGAACTGTATTTTGTAAGAGTTTCAATAACCAAGACTTATTTTAATATAGACAATCGGTCTGATTACAAGCTTAAACACACAATTTGTATGTTATTTATTGTATGTTTATTAGAAACCATATGATAATGGTATCACCGCTGATCTAATATCGAAGTATATTATGTACGCGGATGATTTAAAGATATGGTGAGGAATTCGCGATCACTCAGATGCTAAAGCATTACAACTCGATCTTGATTCTATTAATAAATAATACGCTTCTTATGGGCTTTTGATTAACATTGATAAATGCACTCATATGCAGATGGGTTCGCTAATTATTAACGCATCATATTATATAGGTCGAATAATTTCGAGTGTAAAGGAGAAGGGAATAAAATGATCTTAAGGAAAAGGATCATCTTTAATATCATTAAGGATTATCCTTAATTAAGGATAAGGATTATCCTTAATTATTATTAAAGATAATCCTATCGTATACATCTACTCAATCATTATACCTGTCGTTAATGATATCGTATTCCTCGGTTTCCACTTTGACATTCTATTAAGCCATTATTTTCCGATAAAGTCTGCTCCTCGTCCCAGCTACTCCGTAATATTCGCCGCATTCATAGGTTGATTGATTTTCGCTTTTTTTCCTTTTGTCCACCCTTTTATTTTTCCAAATCGATTATTGTCATAGCCTGTTCTCCAACTATCCCAAAACTACTCTCGAACGTATTTTAAACTCAGCCGTTCGCGTTTTCATACGTCATCGCCGTTTTAACCACATATCTCAACATATTTCAATATTTCCTGGCTTCCCACAATTAGTCATCGTGTTCAGTTTCTTTTGATTCTCCTGACCCATCATGTAATGCATCGCAATTCCCCTTCATACTTACATATTCCATATCTCGATAAATCTCGTCCAGCTTATTTATCCTTAAGATCATCTCATTCCCTTCTCCTATACACTCCAAATTATTCGACAAATTACCGTCTTCGTTCCTTTCCTGTTGCTGCTCCTCTTGCTTGGAATTCACTCCCTTCGTACATCCGCTCATTTTCCTTATTCATACTAGTTAAAATTCGTTTACGGGATTATTTTTTTCAGTTTGTTCGTTTTTATTTCATTTTTAGTGGGCTTGTAAGCGCGCCGTTGACACGCATTTGACACTCAAAATAAATTTATTTTTTAAGCTAACATCTATATCGTATGCACCGACAAATTTGATGATTAGGGGATAGTCTCATGTAAAACTCTCGACATGGGTCAAAATGTTGCTAAAATATCTTCATCCTGCCGTCGTACTATCAGCATTATTAAACATTCGGAAACTTAGATGTTCGTAGCTTCCGAATACTCTATCGCACGCTTATATAGTCGCATATTCTTTACACCTCTCCTGCAACATTTCCACTTTTGCAAAATATTTAGCGTTATATGATTCAGTGCTTAGATTTACAACAAAGCTAGTTTCTGCTGTCAAAGGTTTTTCATTTGATCTTAAACTCAGGACCCTTGGAATCTTATCGATCCATAAAATTCTGATCATTGATAATATGCTGCTGCGGAAAACTATCACGTCATCGTTCCACCCTCTCAATCATCTATTTAGCCTATGTGATTCCAAAAAGCTGAGAGGACATATATTGATTATCAAACATCACCGAAAGGTACATTGATACCACCGGTATATTAGATAACGTGTAGTGAATCAATAGAATAGATTACTATCTGTGGCAATTGATAGTCAAAGCAACAAAGCATTCCGTCGAGCATTATTAGAAGAAAGGATACGGATGAGAGAACTGAAAGAACTACAAACACCTTTATATAACGAAGAACGAAATATAAGGATTCAGGATTTTTGCATTATTCACCAAAAGCGAAAACGTTGGAAGCATATTCCACTAACTTTGTAATAATCAATACTGATTCAATGCAGTCATTTAAAGAGTTCGGTAATAAAATAGTTAAGTTATCTCCGCTACTGCATGTCAAATCTCGAAATTTGTCTCATTCAAAAAAACAGCATTTTCAAACCTATTTTCAAACCTATTTTCAAATATCCTATCATATATTATACAAATGCACAGATCTAGTAGACAAGAAGATATCACTCTCAATAATGATGCAGCTGTGTACGGGGCAGATATACTACTAATTACCGAAACATGGTGCAACAGTTCTAATGTAGATTGTGCAAATGCTTAAGAATTTCAGTTGCACTCTTGCTTTCCTAGAGAAAGGAGAGGTGGTGGAGTTGCCGTATATGTTAGAGAAAGTATCGAATTCTTATCACGAATATTGTCCTCAGAGATCACATATGACGTAGAGTACTTAGCTGTTCATTTATCTAAGTCAGATAATCACAGATCATTTTTACTTGTGATAATTGTTTCATATTGTCCTCCTTCAGGTAAATCAGGCATAGTTGTTGAAGTTTTGGAAGCATTAATTAGAGAGTTAATGAACACCTATGATTATGTAATACTTGCGGGTGACTTCAACCAAGTTAAATTTGATCTTCTAAATCATATAATTTATTTAACGTGGCAAATGCGTACAAGCTGCACGCTTACATCTCCGCTCTGCCTTACTCAAGTCGTCTCTATCATTACCCACAATAACATATTCATCTCCTCACGATCTCGCTTTTCTTTTTGACTCTGAACTCACATCCACTCTCGATATTCTCTTGCCCTTCAAATCTCACCCACACCGTCGCTTGCACCGTGCCCCATGGTTTGACATCCAATGCCTACTCTCAAAGCGTCGACTCCGCCATGCTTTTCGAGTCTATCACCGCTCTCTCAGACGCGATTTCCGCTCGATCACTCCGTCTTTCCGTGATTCCTATCTTGCTCTTCGCCGGTCTCATCTCCACCTACTACGTACCAAATGCAACTCCTTCTGGCAGCATAAAATCATCACTTCATTCAACTCTAAGACTCTCTGGCATACTTTTAACTCAATCCTGGCTCGTTCCTCTACGCCTTGCAACATCAATGCTAATGATTATTCGTCATTTCTCCAGACTAAAGTATCCACGCTGCTCTCTCACACCCCGGTCTCCATCCTATCCCACTCTGCCCAGTCTACACTCATCCTTCCGGAACTCTTTCATCTTCTCCCTGTATCACCTACAGAAGTATCATCTGTCCTCATGTCCTTGCCCAACAAAACCTCACCTGCCGATCCCCTGCCTACCCACATATTAAAATCTATATGCTCATCGATATCCCCATTTCTCACAACCTTGTTTAACTCGTCCATCCGCAGTCGTATCTTCCCTTCACACTGGAAATCCGCAATCGTTCGTCCCCTCCTTAAGAAACAATCGCTCGACCCCTCCCTTCCTTCTAGCTATCGCCCCATTTCACTACTCCCTACTCTTTCAAAGCTCTTAGAACGCCTCATCTTAATACAAATCAACGCTTATCTCTCCTCATCCAATCTGTACCCTCCTTTCCAATCCGCTTTCCGCTCTAATCACTCGACAGAAATCGCATGCATAAAAGTGTACAACGACTTACTCATTTCTCGAGACAAGGCTCTATATAGTGTTCTCATCTCCCTCGACCTCTCCTCCGCATTCGACATTGTCGACCACTCCGTCCTCCTTTCTCGCCTTCGTTATGATTACGGCTTTTCTTCCTCCTCCGTAGCTTGGTTCGCCTCATATCTATCCGACCGTTCCTTTCGCGTCTGTTCTAATTCATCATCCTCCCCTCCCATCCCTATTTTTTGCGGGGTTCCACAAGGTTCAGTCCTAGGTCCCCTGCTTTTCTCTCTTTTGCTTGGCGATCTCTCTCCATTTATCAAACCTTACTCCTTTAACGTCATGCAATACGCCGATGACATTCTAATCTATGCTCATGCACCCGCACATCGCATACACGATATCGGCATTTCTGCCTCCAACTGTCTTTCTTCTATCTACAAACGTCTCTCCAATCTCCATCTCGTTCTAAACCCCGAAAAGTCCAAAATAATGTGGATCCTTCCCCGTAAACCAAACATATCTCCTCCCATTGTATCTTTTGCCTCATCGATCATCCCTATAGTCCACAATCTCACTTTCTTAGGCTTCCATTTCGATGATCACCTTTCCCTTAAACCCTTCGTCCGTGACAAGGTCCGCTCGTCTAACTTAATTCTTCGTGACATCCGCCGTATCCGCCCCCTTATCGACTTCCGTTCTTGTATGTCTCTTCTTTCATCGCTTCTTTTCCCTAAAATCGATTACTGCCTTAGCCTTTTCGCCAATTCTCCAAAATCCATCATCCTACCCCTACAACGAATAATCAACACCGCCGTTCGAGTGCTCTTTCGTCTCCGTCGCTTCGACCACACATCCACATATTTTGCCCAACTCTCCTGGCCCACCATCCACATCCGCATCAAACTCCGCCTTCTTCTCGTTACCTTTCGTCTCATCGCTGTCGGCTCCCCATCGTTCATCAACCTTCCTTTCTTAGACGATACTCGCCCCAACTCGCTATCGCTTCGTTCCTGTCATACCCTCTTACTCCACGTTCCTAATTACTCCAACAACTACGGTCTCCGATCCTTCCTCGTCGCCGCCTCACTCATCTGGAATCAACTCCCTCTCGACGTCCGCCGCGCCCCCTCCTTTATCACATTCAAACACATCCTCCCCTCACACCTTCTCGACACCTGATTCACAGTTTTGTTTTGTTGTGGTCATGTAAGCGTGCGCTGGCACGCATTTGCCACGTTAAAATAAATCTTTTTTTTACAAGTCACCTAACAACAAATGAAAAAGTCAAACAGATAAATTGTTTAAGTAGTATCGGATTTGGCGTTTGAAGCACAGCAGGGAGGTTGATTGGCGTATATCAATAGGCAGATGATCCCACGTTAGAGGAGCAGCCACCACGAAGGAGCGGAGTCCAAAGGAGGTAGAGTAGTTTGGGGCATGTAAAAGAAGGGACGAGAATTATCAAGAAAAATTGGAAGGTTGAGAAATGAAGGGGTATGAAAAGTTACAAGGCGGAAAGCAACAAGAAGACGAATTTGAACACGACCATAAATTGTAGGCAAATCGAGAGAAGCAAGATGGTGGAATGTATGATCGAAACGACAAAGACAGAGGATAATTCGGACGGCTGCGTTGACGATGCGTTTTATGGGAAGAAGAGTGGATTTAGGTGAGTTGGAAAATAGACTAAGACAATAATCGAGTCTAGAAAAAATGAGAGAAGATATAAAAGTCATACAAGAAGGGAAATCGATCAATCTATGAACTTGATGGAGATTGCGGAGTATTAAGGTAGAT
Organism: Pomphorhynchus laevis; assembly: GCA_012934845.2. Classification (NCBI taxonomy): domain Eukaryota; kingdom Metazoa; phylum Acanthocephala; class Palaeacanthocephala; order Echinorhynchida; family Pomphorhynchidae; genus Pomphorhynchus; species Pomphorhynchus laevis. Next base: position 23,336 of record WNNJ02002239.1, read on the forward strand.
GGGCGTACTTGATCTCTAACAATAGGTATAAGTGAAAGTCGGTTGTTGAAATGGAAGCCTAGGAAAATGAGATTATCAACGATAGGAAGAATTATAGAATTTAATGATACGGAGGGAGGTTCGAAGCCGAGGCGTCGAGCTAGGATCCACATAATTTTGGATTTATCAGGATTCAGAGAAAGGCGAAGGGAAGAAAGATGATTGGAAATTAAGACAAGACAGTCGGAAGCAGAAACACTAAGATCGTGAATACGATAAACAGGTGCATGAGCATAGATGAGAATGTCATCAGCATATTGCATAACATGGAAGTTAAATGTATAAGAAATCGAAGACAAGTCACCGAGAAGAAGAGAGAAAAGCTTGTTGGCAGTGAGATAGACTTGCAACATATAAAATAATTATATGTTGAAAACATAAAATAATATTTTATATAACATAAAATAATATTTTATATAACATAAAATAATATTTTATATAACATAAAATAATATTTTATACAACATATAAAATAATATTTTATCTAAATACATTCCTATTTAGATAAAATTTATTGTAATTGTGAGTCATTATGTGCAGAAGTACGGCAGTGTGCACCACTTCATACATCTTATCATTGTGCCGTATTAATATAACCTCTAAACCTAATCAAAAAGGTTGCAATAACTAAACACGTCGTTTATGATAAACGGGAACACATGGTTAGAAGAATGAAAGAGGAAGTAACTACCAGTCTTAAAAGCTTTATTTTATTTGAAGTACATAATGTTCATCAATTAAATGGTATTCTTATAAACAGCTTTTCAAAGTGTATACCGACGAACACAGTGACAATTACAAATAATGATCCTAAATGGAACACATATTATACAAAGTCTACAATTAAGCGAGGACAAGACATTTAGCCTTGGAAATCTCGATGAAGTAAAATCCACATGTACAAAGTTAGAAAACTTCATTACTGCTGCAAAACGGACACATATGAAAATACTTATGGGTAATGGTAAGTCCAAGAAATTCTGAAAAGCGATATCGAATATAAAATCAAAAACACAATATTCCGACTTAAGAAATCTTCCAAAAAATGAACTCAAATTGGTATTAGATATGATCAATAAAGAACTTACACCAGAAATTGAAAACATACATTTTGACAAGGAAACAGTAATCAATAATATAAACCACGATGATATGATAGTATCGCAGATGAAGTGTTGCAAGATATATTGAGATTAAAAGTAAAGAAAGTGTGTGGTTTTGGTCTTCAATGCTGGATTATTCAGCGATTAGCTGACATTATTTCTCAACCATTGTCCTCTATTTTTACGGATATCTTCGTTAAAGGCATCGCACACAGTTTTCTAAAAACATCACATACAGTACTTATCCCGAAAGAATCAACACCCGTCAGTAAAACAAATTATCGTCCAATCACTTTAATTCCTATCATAGCAAAACTATTGGAAAGTTGCTTTAAAAGACGTATCCGGAATTTATTTGTGACGAAAATTGGCAATAATCTATTCGCTTTTCGCCCGGGTGGAAGCACAACACACGCTTTGTTGCGCATTCACGATTTTTTGTGGATAATCTTGATTCTAGACAGTTTCCTATAGTTCAATTAGTACAAGCAGATATTTCGAAAGCTTTAATCATGTTTCCCATCAACTACTGATAGAGAAGCTATCAAAAACGGGATTTTCTTACTGGCATCTTAAATTCATAGAATCTTATATAAGCAATCGACAACAACGTGTCAAGCATTTAGAATGCATATCAGTCCCGGTATAGTAATATTGGAGTGCCTCAGGGGAGTAGACTATCTCCGCTACTATTCGCATTATTTGTGAATGATTTTGTGACTGTTTGTAGTACATCTCGATGTATAAAGTATACAGATGACATATCTATAATTACTTGCGAAATGAACTATTTAGCATCAAATAAAACAGTTATGTCAGAAATTCACAATCTTAGACAACGGTGTTCCGAAAACCGCATAAGTCTAAATATTAATAAATCTAAAATGATTAGGTTCACATTGAAAGATTCACTTGTTCAATCAACTCTTAATGATTATGATATGATGAGAGTTGATCAGTTAAAGATTTTAGGCGTTATATTTACATATAATTTATCATGGAGCACACACGCACAATATATTTCTCGAAGTGCTCACAACGTCTATATTTTTTGAAACGCTTGAAAATACTTGGAGCATCAAATGACCAGTTAGAGATAATGTATAACGCATGCATTCAAGGCCTTATTACATACGGATATCCGACTTTTGCTAATATGCCGTCACATATTTAAAAAACTTTTATATCCATTCATACGCGCGAACAATGTATATGTGGAAAAGAACTGGTTCCACTTGAACTTATTCTTAAAAATATCATATCGACAATAGCAAAACATCCCATCTTCCATGTACTTCTGATTCTACCCATTGTGTACTTAATGTCAATCATAGATATGAATTACGTAAGCGTCCAATCTACAAAATAGAGTACGCAGCAACTAAGCACTTAAGACGAAGCTTCTTATTTCAAGCTCTATCATACTTGCAAAACTATTAAAAAAATTTCCTTTTCATGACTGTTTTTAACAACTATGTTGCTTTTATTCGAGTGGCTAATATAGTTGCCACTAGATTGTTAGGATTATTTTGTGATACAAATAAAGGCTTCTTGATTGATTATTATACAAGACAAATCCGTTATGGCTGTTCAGTCTGCTCACAACAAAAAAGGTAATCAGGGATAAGCTATATTCATGTCATCCATTTGTTGCAGGAACATCCGCAATCGCTTCTTGAATACATTCGGCGTTTCAGTAGCAACAATATTCTCAGGAAGGCTATTCCACAAGTTAACCACACGCCTTTGACAATCGTGTGATCGGCGGTAGTTTCCCTGTATGCTTCTTGAAAATAGTCATCGAATGATGTCTGCTTGATCGATTAATACGACATGTTACAACACTTGAAGGGTATCGATCACATTTGTGAATTAATTTCCACGTTGCAACCAAATCGAGAAATGGTAGCCTTACCTAATATTGAGCATTCCGATCACTTTGAGTCGACAAGGATAAGGTATTTTTTTACAGTCTGGACGTAGACGCGTGATACGACGAAGAACCATATCGACGGCATTCAGTTCAGTACGGGTGCATGGAAAACATGATGGAAAGCAATACTCAAGTATAGGTCGCACTAACGAATTAAACAACACCCTGAGCAAATATGGAGTTATCCTTAGAAAGCAATTTTTGATAGTGTGCATCATTTTTCTAGCCTTGCATAGCTGAACATCATAATGACGTCGTGTCTTTAAACAAATTTATTTTAACGTAGCAAATGCGTGCCAGCGCACGCTTACATGACCACAACAAAACAAAAATGTAAATCATGTGTCGAGAATGTGTGAACGGAGAAGGTGTTTGAATGTGATAAAGGAGAGAGCGCAGCGGACGTCGAGAGGGAGTTGATTCCAGGCGAGTGAGGCGGCGGCGAAGAAGGATCGGAGACCGTAGTTGTTGGGGGTAATTGGGAATGTGGAGTAAGAGGGTATGACGGGAACGCAGCGATAGCGAGGTGGGAGGGGAGTGTCGTCTAAGAAAGGAAGGTTGATAAACGACGGCGAACCGACAGCGATAAGACTAAAAGTTACGGGAAGAAGGAGGAGTTTGATACGGATGTGGATGGTGGGCCAGGAAAGTTGAGCAAGATATGTGGATGTGTGGTCAAAGCGATGATCACGTAGGAGCACTCGAACGGCGGAGTTGATGATGCGTTGTGGGGATAGGATGATGGATTTTGGAGAATTGACGAAAAGGCTAAGGCAGTAATCGATTTTAGGAAAAAGAAGCGTTGAAAGAAGAGACATACAAGAACGGAAGTTGATAAGGGGGCGGATACGGCGGATGTCACGGAGAATTAAGTTAGACGAGCAGACCTTGTCACAGACAAAGGGTTTAAGAGAAAGGTGATCATCGAAATGGAAGCCTAAGAAAGTGAGATTGTGGACTATGGGGATGATCGATCAGGCAAGAAAGACAGTGGGAGGAGATATATTTGGTTTACTGGGGATGATCCACATTATTTTAGACTTGTCGGGGTTTAGAACGAGATGGAGATTGGAGAGACGTTCGTAGATAGAAGAAAGACAGTTGGAGGCAGAATTGCCGATATCGTGTATGCAATGTGCGGGTACATAAACATAGATGAGGATGTCATCGGCGTATTGCATGACGTTAAAGGAAAAAGGTTTAATAAACAAAGAGAGATCGCCAAGCAGAAAAGAGAAAAGCAGGGGACCTAGGACTGAACCTTGTGGGACCCCGCAAAAAATAGGGATGGGAGGGGATGATGATGAATTAGAACAGACGCGAAAGGAACGGTCGAACAGATATGAGGATAATCATGCTATGGAGGAGGAAGAAAAGACGTAATCATAACGAAGGTGAGAAAGGAGGACGGAGTGGTCGACAATGTTGAAGGCGAAGGAGAGGTCGAGGGAGATGAGAACACTATATAGAGTTTTGCCTCGAGAAATGAGTAAGTCGTTGTATACTTTTATGCAGGCGATTTTTGTGGAGTGATTAGAGCAGAAAGCGGATTGGAAAGGAGGGTACAGATTGGATGAGGAAAGATAAGTGTTGATCTGTATTAAGAGGATGCGTTCTAAGAGCTTAGAAAGAGTAGGGAGTAGTAAAATAGGGCGATAGCTAGAAGGAAGGGAGGGGTCGAGCGATTGTTTCTTAAGAAGGGGACGAACGATTGCGGATTTCCTGTGTGAAGGGAAGATACGACTGCGGATGGACGAGTTAAACAAGGTTGTGAGAAAAGGGGATATCGATGAGCATATGGATTTAAGTATGTGGGTAGGCAGGGGATCGGCAGGTGAGGTTTTGCTGGGCAAGGACATGAGAACAGATGAAACTTCGAAAGGTGAAAGAGGGATAAGATGAAAGAGTTCCGGGAGAATGAGGCTAGGCGGGGCCGAGTAGGATATGATGGAGACCGGGGTGTGAAAGAGCAACGTGGATACTTTGCTCTGAAAAAATGACGAATAATAATGGGGATTGATGTTGCACGGCAAAGAGGAGCGAGAAAGGATTGCGTTAAAAGTATTTTATAGAGTTGAATGAAATGATGATTTTATGCTGCCAAAAGGAGTTGAATTTGCACGTAGTCGGTGGAGATGAGACAGCCGATGAGCAAGATAGGTATAACGGAAAGACGGAGTGATCGAGCGGAAATCACGTCTGAGAGAGCGGTGATATACTCTCAAAGCATGACGGAGTCGACGCTTTGAGAGTAGGCACTGAATGTCAAACCATGGGGCACGGTGCAAGCGACGGTGTGGGAGAGGCTTGAAGGGCAAGAGAAGATCGAGAACGGATGTAAGTTCAGAGTCGTAAAGAAAGGCGAGATCGTGAGGAGAGGAATATGTTATTGTGGAATAGGGTAGAGACGATTTGGGTAAGGCAGAGCGGAGAAGGGAGAGGTCAAGATTTCTCCAAGGGCGACGTAGGATTGTAGGTGTGTGAGGAGGGGTGTGGTTGTGAGTGATATCAAGGGTGATAAGAAAGTGATCGGATAGACCAGGATCAGAGATGGACAGTGAGATGTAGGCAGGAAAACGATGATGTCGAGTGCCCTGCCAAGGATATATGTGTGTGGGGGCAGTGGATATGTGTGTGGTCGTAGTTGGATAAAATATTGACGAGCCGGATGGAATCGATGACATAGGGGCGGTTGAGGCGGATGTTGAAATCGCCAAGAACTATTGAAGGGATAGAGGGCAAAGAACAGTGAGACACGTAGTCAGCGAGTTTGTTAAAAAAATAAACAGATAGGATGTGATGAACCAGTACGATATACAATGGTGAGATCCAGAGTGATCGGGCTAGAAGAACGATCACTTCTAACCCGATCACTTGGGCTATTGAGCAATCGGGAAAGAGCCGACGGCTAATAGAGAGGTCGTCGGAATCAGAGTGCCAGATTCGTTGAGGCAGAAGAGATTGATGGATTGATTGGTGAATAGGTTGATGATGAGATCGCATTTATGGAGAATAGATCTAGTGTTGAGGAGTCCAAGGCGAAAACCGTGTGGTGATGATAGGGGCTAGCGGAGAAGACACAGTAGGGAGATGAAGCGTAATTAAATTTTGGGGCGGGTGTGGACAACTTGAAAATTTTCGTCAATGTTTCGGATGGAAAGGGATGTTTCACCGTTTTCCTCGTGATGGCGTTTTTTGATGTGAGCAGAAGAAAGTTGAGCGATTTCGGAATGGGTGTAATGGGGGAAAATGCGAGTGTTTGAAGAGGACATGAGTTTAAATCGTTGGGAGAGGACAGAGGACGCGTGAGAGCGATGCTTGAAAACAATTTTCAGCAGAAGGTGCTTAGAAGGATTAGATTGAGATTTGTGTAGGCGGATGAATGCGACAGGAGAGATGTTGTTGAAAAATGACGGTTTATCCGCAGGAACTAGAGACGAGAGGATGGATCTAAAGAGGGAAACATCGTGGTCGAGACGTGCTTGTAGAGATAAAGAGGTGAAATAAGTGATATTAGTGACAATAAGGCAACGATCGTGATAAGAAAAGCGTTTCCGTGAAGGAGGACGAGTTAGGTGAGTGGGTGAGGGTATAAAGGGGGTAGGTTCGACAACGGGAGACAAAGATGAAATGGATAATATCGAGGGTGGCAAGCGATGCGATGAAAGTTTATGAGTGGAAGGATCGTGTATGTTGGTGGATGTGATTTTGATTAATGGATGTAAGTTATTAAAAAAGAGAGACAGGATAGACGGGACGGGAGTGTCGAGGAGTAAAGATGACATGGGATGGGAAGTATAATTGGTTACATGATCAGTGGGTGAAGAAAGGACATCGGAAAAGATGGTGTAGTTTGTGTGAATGTGTTGGTGGTTGATTTGTGCTGAGGGGAGAGGTTGCGGATTAGATTGTTGGCACAATATCCACAGAGGAAGTCTTCTTCAGACTTACTGTTGCCGCAGGTGATTGTTGTCCATACGTTGAAGTCGTGTGTCGAGCATTGTACTTGTAGTTGAGCACAGTTAGTGACAGCCGTAGCTGTCTTTGTATATTATTAGTATACAACAGCCGATGAGCGGTGGCTCGTTTGGCTGGATCTCAATGTAAAAAAAGTACAATGTCAGTAAAACAAAAAATCCAAATCAGGTTCGACTTCCTATGAGAGCGATACACTGTTCAGCGCACGCCGAAATTCTCGGATGTTCCGGCATTCAATTGCAGATGACGGGAGTCTGTTCCAACTGTTTATTACTCGATCTCTGATATCCTGATAGTGTCGATGGACTTTTCTACGATGTTTGAGCGTTAGTTGATGTCCACGTAATTTCTCGGAGTTGCGTAGGCAAAACATGAAGTTGAGGGGATGAGTGGGCGATAAAATTGCCCTCCATACCAGCATAAGATCAGCTTTTACCAAACTTGTTGAAACCGTTGAAACACCTGGGATTTCTAACTTCTGGTCAAACGGCAGGTCTTTGACAGTGGGAACAAGACGAGTAGCCGACCGGAGAATTGGTTCGTAAGCCACAATGTTCTTGTACAGATGTGGATACGCTGCGGGGGATGCGTATAGCATTCGAGATTAGATGAGGGCTTTGTATATTAATCTGAAACTACATGCCTCTAGTGATCCAAAAGATCGTCTAATGATGCCAATAGTACGACGGCAATTGGTCGAAACTTTATTTACGTGAGCGCTCATATCGAGCGTATTAAGCGTAGATACCCCTAAATCATCGATTTTATCTGTAGAATCAATCGACATGTTTCCAATTTTATAAGAACAACGAATGCCTGGGGAGCCGATTTGCATATGTCTACATTTAGTCGCATTTATCATCAGCCCATTAGATATACACCATTTATTTATGGAATCCGGGTCTTTTTGAAGAGCGCTAACATCGGAATCATCAATGATTCGCCTCCAAACCTTAATATCATCTGCGTAGGTAACACATTCTGACGTTAAGTTGTTTGTAATATCATTTACATATATATTAAAGAGTCGGACTAATGGCCGATCCCTGCGAGACGCCTGTCGTCTTTATTGAGTAAGCAGAAAGATAATGGCTTATGCGTACTGCAAACGAGCGGTTGCTTACGAATGATTGAATCCAGCGTAACAAAGAGCCCCGTACGCCAATGTTAGATAATTTGTTTACTAGCAAATTGGGAATAACTCTATCGAATGCTTTCGATAAGTCTATAAATATCACATCTACTTTGGAACCACTCCTCATCGAATCCACCCAGCTTGCTCTCGCTTTTACAAGGTTCGTTACCGTTGAGCGATTTGGCCTAAATCCATGCTGACTGGGGCTGAGGCGATTGTTAGCTTCAACGAAAGCGCTAAGGTGACGAAGAATCAATTTTTCTAATACCTTACAAGCTACAGATGTGAGACTGATGGGACGGTAGTTGGAAACCTGGGATTTATCCCCTTTCTTGAAAATTGGACGTACAATAGCCTTAGTCCAATCAGATGGTAGATAACCTGTGCTTAGTGAACTTCTAAAAATAGAAGCTAAGGGAACATATATATTGCATGGACCAATTCCTTTAAAAGTATTGGAGGTATATGGTCAGGACCTGACGCGGCGTTGCGGGGTAATTTAAGTAGCTCGTGCAGTACCTCTTCATCGCTAAATTCAATGTTAGATATGACTACTCTAGGTAGAAGTACATTGTGTTTAGTTTGGATTATACCATCGGGGATCGATACTCTATCTTCTTTGATAGCGAAATAGTCCATAAAATGGGCAGCTACATCAGTTGGGGAGGTCAAGATTGACCCATTGTCGGCCAATAGGTATGAACAATCTGTCGAGTGTATAGGACGTGGAAGTATGCTTTTGAAAGCCACCCAAGGATTATTATGAGTGGACCGGCATATATTTGAGATGAAACTGCGTTTTTTCTGTTTTTTTTTAGAATAGAAACCGTATTCCTGCAATGACGGTAGTGTTCAAAATAAGTTCCCCTTTTTTGTACGCATGGAAACATCTATCACGGTGTTTGATTAGAGCAAGCAATTTCGCATCTAACCATTTTGGATGTAGTTTTCGTGTACGATTCTGACGTATCGGAGCAAAATAGTCGAGAACACAATGTAATGTGGTCTTAAAGTGATCCCAAGCTTCTTGAATGTTTGCCTTCGATGGGTCGGGCCAATACATACAGGAAATTATACTGCGCACGACATCATAGTCGATCTTAAAAGGATTCGACGTTTTAACCGTTTCGGCATATGGTCCGAGTGCGTTAAATTCTATTGAGATGGTAGAGTGATCGCTTGATCCTAGCGGAGGTCCGTATTTGACGTTTTTTATCAGATACGTTTCACTCGAAAAGCAGAGGTCAAGAATTGAGGAGTTAGTACCCCTGTGAACATGTTGGACTAAATGTAGATCATTTATCGTGTTTAAAAGCAGTAATGATTCGGGATCACATCCAGGAAGAGGAACGTAATCTATCCAATCAATTCGCGGCATGTTAAAGTCTCCTAATAAAACAACTTTTTGACCCTTAAATGCATTTTCAGTTATTGAGGATATAATCGACCCGGTTGGAGCGAATGGGGGGCGATAGAAGACACCTAAAGAGAAAAATATGTTTTTATGGTCTGTTACAGAAACCTCAAGCGTATTCACAAAGACTTGATTCATCGCACTCAATTGACATAACACGAGTTGTAAGAACTTCTCTAGCATATATGATCACTCCGCCACCACGGCAAATTTGCCGATCTGCTCGGATTATGGCGTACCCATTGATGGAAATTTCTGAATCTATGATGTGTGGTTATAACCACGACTTTGTAAAAACAAGTATTTCAAATGAGGTGCTGTTAACCAGAGTGAGAACTTCGTCCATTTTATTAATGAGACTTAAGACATTCGAATATAAGACCCTGAAAGCATGTGTGGAGTGTACTGGGTCGGAATACTCGTATCTATTATCGACATTTACTGTTACTTCTTGGGTAGTTTCGTTGCGACACAAAGACTTCGCAGCTCCCCGATGTTTCCACCGTTGCCAATGGAACGAATCCAGAAACGAGTTGAAGTCCTGCGTCGCACTACACGAAAATTTATGACGGTGAGGTTACTTTCACCTTTAGCTACTCCGTTACTAAGTTCACTCTTTGCTTGTTTCAGTCAAGTTCTGTCCTCGATCGAAAGATCTCTGCGAAGGATCAATCCAGTACCTGCAAGATGATAACCGTATTTTAAAGCTAATGTACACATATCGGGCGTTGCTAATATGACCTTTAGAAGGCGTGGACTGTTATCTGATATTATTTTCCCCAATCTATAAAGGTGGAGAACTCTGAATTGCTGCAGCTCAGTAGGGGAACAGGTGTGTAATAGCTCAGAGAAGAAGGATTGTACAGCTTTGACGTCATGCTGTACACGTAAATGGTTGTTAGTAGCAGATGATTCCCTTATATTAGCTATGATTAGACACTGTGATCTATCGTAAGTCCGGCGAATATGGGCAGTTCATGAGTTATTTAGGGAGACTGAATTGGAGTAAGAATTTATAGATTTAAGTCCCAAATCAGTTGATTGTAAAGAACTCGGAGGTCCGCTACATGATGTTACAGAGACAAACGAATTTGTGAAATCAGGTGTTTTCTCTTCGTAGCTCAGAGTGTTCTTGTCTAGATCTACACATTTTTCAGGTGAAGTTTGAAAAGTCTGATCAAATGCTGGTGGAGGCTGTTGTGAATTGCAGTGGGAGATCCTTTCTTGACGCTGTGCAATAACAATTTCTTGACGCTGTTGTGAATTGCAGTGGGAGATCCTTTCTTGACGCTGTGCAATAACAATTTCTTGACGCTGTTGTGAATTGCAGTGGGAGATCCTTTCTTGACGCTGTGCAATAACAATTTCTTGACGCTGTTGTGAATTGCAGTGGGAGATCCTTTCTTGACGCTGTGCAATAACATGAAGAGCTGACGCCGACTCATCGCCTTTCTCCTCGACAGGTTCAGCTTTATCCAATCGTGCGTCGTTACACACGCAATAACCACAAATAAAATGTTTACTTTCGTATCTCGCAACGTCAATTTTTTTCACTTTTAAGAGTGCCCAAACATCGCATCTCTGCTTGTCGCATCCAACTTCCAACTGAACGTAGCCATCGTCTGTCTGTTTTTTTGCGAGTTTTCACCGATTTCATTGTTTGTTCACAAAAATGTCGTTGATTCGAGTGATTTGTCGTTGATTCAATATATTCATTTGTCTTTGTAGCTGTCTTTGTTTTAATCCTCGAAGTTGAGTAAATACACAATCGATTGAAATTTGTGAAGGTAAGTTGGATGGGAAGTAATTCTGATGAACGATATTATTAGATGTAATAGATAATTTTCTTATCTGGAAGTCAGCGAATTTATCAAGCGACTACCTTATCATCTACTACTATGTCATGTTTTACATGTAAAGAAAAACAATTCCATTTCTTTTGATATTTTGAAACACAATATTTGAAAAATAAATTCGGTTCATACCCAATGTTCTTGGTAAGTAATTCATCAAAGTTGAGTTTCTTTTGCTTTTAAGGTACGTAAATTTTTTCCTAGCTGCTCGTTATGAGTTATATTCTCATTGGGAACACGACATCGTCGGTACAACAGCTTACACTCTTCAACAAGATTACTCAGTTCGCTATCAAACCATGGTTTATTGTGTTTACTTGAGTTCGAAGTACGTAAAGGTGCAAATTTGTCGAAACGATAAAGTAGTGTCGCGAAAAATGCCCACGCACTTTCTAATCCTACAACAAACGGGTCCAGCAAAGCTATATGATCAAGATTATGACAACGTATGTTATCGTAATCAGCTTTAAAAATGTTTAGTTCCTTGTAAGAAATGTTCACATTTGGCAAAGCGAATGGGAACTGTATCAACATAGAATTATGATCACTATTCCCAATTGCCGAAAGATAATTGATTTTTATAGGTAGATCACTGTTTGACAAACATAAATCAAGTATACCCCTAGAAGTAGCTCTAAAACACGTGTTCTTTTTACATGCTGAAAGTAATTCAGTTCGTTTATTGAAACAAGTAATTCAGATGATATAAAATCACAACCACTCCAACGAGAATAACTTAACCAGTCTACATGAAACATGTTAAAAATCACCTAAAATAATCAAACTTTCTTGAACGGCAAATCGTTCTAACTTGTCTCAAAGGCGTTGAATATATGTCATAGGAGATCTATAAACAAGCCCAATCACCAGCGAGGAACCATGACTTTCTAGGTTACACTATAAGGATTGATAACTGACCTCGTCATTATCGTGATGCAATGCATTGACTAAAAGACTATCATGTGTGAACAAGATCACACCACCACCTCTAGTATTCCTGCAATTGCAACGGTATGATGTATAACCGGGAATCGTTAATTCTGAGTTACGAACGTTTGAGTGCAATCAAGATTCACTAAAAGCCAGGATACTAGCCTTAATTTCTTCAGCGAATAATGAAATCTCAACCAACTTAAAAACTATGCTTTGGTCGTTCGAATATAGCACATTAATGAGATTTCCACAAGAAGTAGATACAATCACGAACAAATTTGCTCTTAAATTCGTTTGTTCATAGATGCGACGCAGTTCGAGAGATCGATCATGTGTGAAGTTCGGTCGTGTGACAGTAAAGTTGTCCAAAATACACGAGGACGACGTCGCACTACTTAAGATTGCATTCGCCATTTTTTGTCCTTGCATTTTTCGGTATTAGGACTATTACTTTTCTGCGTTTTCGTTAATGATCTACCAGGATTGCTAAATTCTGTTTCTTTTATATGCCGACAACCTTTAAATTTGGCGAGCAATACGGACATATCTAGATATGAAAATTCTTCAATCTGACATTAATTATATTTCTGCATGTGCCTTTACTAATGGTTTATTAGTAAACGTGTCTAAGCGTACTTGCATGCGTATACAATTTTGATATCGTAATCAAGATCCGACGTATTTTCTAAATGATCATCTCATTAAATCAGTTTCACGGGTTAAGGATTTCAGTATATGAATTACTAAAGATTTATTCACTCGCCATAATACTAATTTTGTATGCGACAAGGCTATGCGTATGGTAGGTATGATCTACCGAATTTTCAATTTCTTGAATATAAGGTCTTTCAAAACGCTTGTAAACGTCTTTGTTCTTAACAATTTGCTATATGCCTCGCCATGTACGTATCCGAAGACCTTAGCGGAGACAAATCAAGTTGAAAAGTGCTGTGTCGGGCAACAAAGCTTGTATATTTATTAAAACGCCAACTGTACGAAGATAGGCTTCGAACGCTGAACATGCATCGGTAAGCAATCTTCGGGGCTTAAGAGATATGCGAGGCCTAGTCTGACACATACTGCATAATAAAAAACACGTTCTAAAATGCCTTAATGTATTTTTGACCCGTTTGCAATTTGCGAGGGAATTCGTATTGTCTCGACCGTCGCAGAATTGTATGCTACAGAACAGTTCAATTTATCCAAAGAGTTGTAAAATTATGAAACGCTAAAAGTTGTCAGCTTACCTATCAGTCAAGTTATTTAAACGTCACTTCATACAAAGTTTAATAACATTTCTTGTCTGTGCTTTATTTTTAGATGCGTGCAACTTTGAGCAGTGCTCGTGATGTTATCTATATTAATATAACCAACATGTTCTTTATCGCTGAACACTATCTTTAACAAACGAGGCGTAGCCCTTGTAGTATTTTGTTTACTTATGCAAAAAAGCGAAACTAGCTTTAAGGATGCTAGAAATTGTGAGTCGCAATCAGATAGTATGTGTCCGAATATATACCTTAATTTTTCCAGGTCATCATTTAACCGATGTTGAGTATTTATAGCTAATGATTCTGCAATATTCGCCATAAGAATAACCATTTCCCGTGAAATTGACGTTATCTTAAAGGAGCATTTGAATAACCGTTTTTATTAAATGACGCATTCTTAAATAACTTCACAGATGAAGTGGATGGTAGACCTGTCCTTCAACCAAAATTAGCGTTCCTGTTGCGTCTGAGCTTAGTGTATCGACCACTTTTTCTCATACTTTCTTATATGCTAATGTATTAACTCTTGTTAACATAGCCAGTAATTTACGACTTCGTATTAAGGAAGTTTACTCATTGTTTGTTGTGATTACTGAATCTTGGCTACAATCTGACATTATGAACGAAGTGATTGAGTTGCCAGTATTTTCCAATTATCGTGCTGACAGATACGGTCGAAGAGTGACGTGTTACTTTGTATGATTCATATGCTCAGTTACTGTCGTAAAAGTGAGTGTTAAAGTGATGACGGAGTGATCAAAGGTTTTCAGTAAAACGATTTTTCCAGCAAATACAAAATAAGGTATGCTTTTTAACTTCTGAATTCATTCCTGAGAGGGAACTTCCCCGTTACCAAAATAAGTTAATTTAGTGATTATTAAACTACTAGAACCTCTGGATAGGCCGAACCTTTTTTCAAAAAGAGAATTTTGTTCAACGGTATTAAATATTATGAGACATTCGGCCAAGGCGTATATCAAATATTTCAATGACACGCATTGGAAAATTGCTACTATTACGTCTAAACCGATCATTGCTACGTAAAAAATTAACAACATGCCAACCTTCCTCACAGACGAATATGTATCGATTTTTGAAAGATAGTACAGTATCTCTAGCGTCCGTTCCATAATCGGTAAAAAAGGATTCTCTATTCCGGTGGCGTTCTGCAATACCCCAGTGGATGTAGCACAGAACCTGTCGATATCGTCTTCCAACCCCTTCTTGGGTAAATATTGAATTTTTAATTAGTGGAGACCGACTCCTTAACCTATCCCCACTGAAACAAGTATCACCAGTAGGGGCATTGGTCGTCATGTTGTTCCCTACTCCAGACGTGCGGAGTGTGCGGGACTTTACTAATCATCCAGGAGAATGCATAGATAATATACACTGCTCTAACTGCGGGGTGAGCACCCCACGTGGTTTAAAAAGTTTAAAGTTTTTAAAGCCTCCCAGAAAATACACCGGTGCGTGAAACCTAAACCGACGACTTTTGTGAAGGCTGTCTCGGCCGTCAAAGAAGACATGCTGTCTGATTCAGAAATCCTCAAACTCATAAATGGGAAACATCAGGCCTCAATGGTACACCTTTAAAACTTGATTAAGAATTTGATGAGTCAACTAGCAAAGTCCTTCCTCTTACCTCCAGCATGAAAGTTCAACAATTCAAGGAAGTCTGCCAGATCAAAAAACGGACAGGTTTTTCGCAGAATATAACCCCAATGTAGTTAGCCTGCAAGAACTTAATATGGGATGTAGCCAGTACCGAGGGAAATGAAGATAATGCCCGTGGGCAAATGCCTTCACCTGTAGGAACAGGAGGGGGAATGGGTGACCTTTTCGTCTATGGTTTGACTAGGCGGGAGGCGTCCCAATCCGGTTACATTAACCACTCCTCTTCACGAGTCGAGTAAAATATCTGGGGTTCACCGTTACGGTGAATTGGTCGGCGAAAGCTGACCTGGATAGACTTAAACGTATCCTGATGAGAGCTAGGTGGGCTCTTAAAGGGGCACGCCTTTGTGGTAATTGGGCTATCCTGGGATTATTCTTCTTTTCTAAAGAACGTCCCTTAGAGCAAAGATTAAGGTTTTTCAAGCTCCTAATCTCGAGATTACCGACCATAGTGCGCCTCGACTGGACTCTTATGGGGGTGAGAAACCTCGAACGGTTCAGTCGGAAAGCGGCGAACTGGTGCGGCAGGGGGCTCATAGAAGTGCGTACTACTTGAACGCCGTTTTGTATTACTGTTTGTTACTTATCGGTTGTATTGCTAATAAAACCGTTATTTATTTACTGTCGTAATGTTGCATATTGATTATTAACATTATATTCTGAATGCTTGTAGATTTCTTATTAAAGCCTAGTATCATCTCATCGATTGGCTGTAACTCACTACAGTTTAATAAACAATTGTAATGGACAAGTTCCTTAGTCCTGGAATAATGGATATCGATTCAGATGTTACAAATTCGTCGGATTCTCGGGTGCATTAGCAAAGGAGTTTCAATTCACTTATTGCTGATATACTTTATTCACTTATTGCTGATAGACTGATTAAAAAATTCTTTACTTATAACTACATACATTTGAGATATAATATACATACAATAAATAACATACAAAAAGACAAATACTTTACAACAGAAGAAGTTATTTCAAGAACATGTTTTAAGAAGTGTATAATTTCAAAAATCAAGAATATCCTATTCAAACATTTAATGACTCCAAAATTACCTAACGCCAAAACAAGGAAAGTTAATGCAATAAGTTTGGTATCTAAATCTAAAACAAAGAAGGTTGGCGCAAATTTTGTTCTATCAAATGTGAACCTTGTTGAATATACATCCATTCAGGTTCAATGTTCGGCTGGAGTATGTGATTCCTTGACAACAATCTGTCTGAAAAATAACAATGATACTCACAAAGATAGATTTATTTGTGGTTTCTGTGCTGCAAGAGAGCTTGATGCTCTAAAAGATCGTTTGCTTCAAATTGAAAAATCGCACAATGAACCGCTGATGAAACCATCACTCGCTAATGTAGATTCTCAATTTAATATAATAGAAACTGATAATGAGGATATACTGAATTCATCATTTATAAGTATACATCAAAAGTATACAAATGCAATAGATGGTTATAACAAATCTGAACATGCTTTAACAAAAACACAGGCGTCTAGGTTATCAGAGTCTATTAAACTGGGAAGTAGAGATCCTAAAAAAGTTTGAGAGATAATATATACATTTGAGATCTAATATATACAGCAAAATTTGATCTCAAGATTTGGTTCGTCGCCAAGCAAAGAAACAATTAGAGACAACACCAAATAATTCTTCTTCAATTACTGAACAATCTATATCGAACAGAGTTTCAGAACAGAGTTTGAGAACTAATATACATACAAGAAAAATCTATAGAATTGAAAAACTAACAAACGATCATCACCACTGCGATCATCAGGCGTCATCAAGAGGAAACAATATCTGCAATCTACAATTAGAACTCGGTCTTAATCAATGGGGCACAAGCGTAAAAATGTTAAAAATGTTGCTCAAGTTGAACAACTTTAAAATGATGATCAGTCCACTGAATTCTCGCGTCATGAGGTTGCATGTGATTATCCAGATTGCAAAGTTTGGTCAGTTGTTGTGCCGACCAAGGATGCCCAGACTTTGCTTTCGAGACGATTCACTTGTGGATTTTGCGTATCAACAGTCAGACAGAATCACCAATGCGTCGCTGAGACCGGGTCGGATTTCGACTCATCGCCAATTAAGTCACCAGACACAAGTTATCTGCCAAAGTGTACCCAAGAAGCGATGACAAATGTTGGGAGCTGCAATAATTGTTCGACTCATACCCGTTTTGAGAGGACATACAGTGAAAAGGCTACAGTCCCACCAGACAGCAGTGCCTCTGCCCTAACTGTGAATTATGGTACGGCGGTGCTGACAATAGATGTAGCAGCTAATCCTCACAAACCTGCTTTGCAATCATTAAATTGTTTGAATTTAACAACATGCAGAACAGAGTCAACAAAAGATTATCAGGCTCTTAGTTTATCAAGTCCAGAAGCGTCCAATTCATCGCTGACGCTGAATCCCGCTTCAAAAGTTAGTCAGAGCATAAGAAGTTACCAGAAAGATGTCGGTCTGACGACCAGTGAGAGTCATAGCTATAACCGTATTATATCTCCACTTAACGAGGAAGAAATACTATCTTCCGGGAATCATCATCTTATCAGGCCGCAGCGTTCAACCACCACGATCAGCGGGCATGAGATTGCAAAAGATAACACAGTGTCCAGGGAAATGTTGAAGCAGCCAACTACATATATGCCTAATCGCAGTAGTGATCAGCAGGTTAGTGCTGCTGTGTCTCGTGACGGTCTGAAGCCTACGGGAAATAATACTATGAATAAAACTGTTAATGACACACATGGACTTAGATCTAGGAATGTTCCTGATAGAGGTCGATCGGTTCTTTTGGCAAACGTACCTGAATCTATTTTTCAGTATTCTCAATAACGACTCAAAGACAATATAGGGAGTCTTAGTTCGATATTATCACATGTTCTATGTTCTTGTGACTCTGAAGTGGTTGGTAACATGAGATTAGTTGCTCTGTTCAGACTGGGTAAGCGTAGTCCTCCCAATGACCATCCGCGTCTTCTTAAGGCCGTCTTTTGTGAACAATCACATGCTGAGTTAATCCTTCATAATTCATTTCGCCTTAAAGGATCAAACGTTCGGCTCTTGAAGGATCTTGATCCTACGGAGCGTAAGAGGCTCATTGCGGCTAGGAAAGAAATTAAGGATCGTGTTGCTCTTGGTGAAACCAACTTACCTGTGAAAAATTTTCGGGTGGTGAGGCGACGAATAAGAATTGTATAGAGCCCTTTAGTTTTGTCGCCTCGCGCAGATTCACAGATGTCGGAGAGCGCTCTCATATAGGTCATTGTTGCCTATATGATTTGGAATCTGATTTATTCAGGACAATGCGTGGAAATACTATTTGGAGTGATAAAAAACAGAGCTGTAATATACTATACTGCAATATCCGTAGTATAAAGCGTAAAATAGATGAACTGCGGTTTCGTGTTGATTAAAACAAGCCTAGTATAGTCAGAATTAGCGAATGTTGGCTGCACGGTGATGTAGTTGATGGCGAGATTTCCATACATGGTTATACGCTCTTTCGAAGGGACCGGGTATGTGGTAGAGGTGGAGGAGTGGTACTTTATGTACGTAATGATGTCAATATCACATTTTTGCATTTTTCTTCCTCTGGTAAAGTCGAGAGTTTGTAGGGTCTGGTTAGATTTCCTAATGCAGCGCTAGATGCAATTGGGGAAGTGTATCGTACGCCTTTGGCTGCCACGAGTAAGCTTATTGACGAGTTAGAATATTATATTCTAAACAATACTAGTACGTTGTTGATTGGTGACTGCAATATGCTAGTGTTGATTGGAATACATATACAGCGCTCTCTAGTTGTGATGGTGAGTCTAGTGCCCTTTTAAAGAGTATCACTTACTGTGGTCTTAGTCAACATGTTTGCAGTAACACTCGTTTTGCAAAGGACAATATTTCTCTTTTGGATCTTTGCCTATGCTCTAATAGTCAGATTGTTAGTAGCGTTCGGCTTGAAACACCGATTGGACTATCGGATCATTGCCTGATAGTTGTTAAGTTAAGATTCTCTTCGATGGTAAGTGGAGATATTAGTGATAAACGACAGGTTAATGTTTTTAAGACTGATATCGCTGCAGTCTCCTTACTGTTATCGAAAGTACAGTGGCTAAACCCTAATCTCGTAGGTGTACACGCAGCATGGCAGCAATTTCGAGAGACTCTGTACTCCTTAATAGTGAAATTTTCTCCTCTTAGACATGTGGGTTGCCGTAAGCAGGCGCCTTGGTTTGATGATGAATTGTGATCTGCTTGGAAAACTCGTAACTCAGTGTTTAGAGATTTTAAGAATGGTCAATGTGCATATGATGATTACAAGCACTCAAAAAAATTGTTTTATACTTTGAAAAAGCAAAAACGATTTGCGTTTGAGAAATCTCTAGCAAAGCGATGCCTGTATGATGTGAGATCACTTTTCAGGTATGTGGCGGTCGTAGAGCGCCTAAATCTTCGATTCTTCAGCATTTTGACGACTTTACTGTTGATTACTCTAGGAGCGTTTTTCTGCGTACTATGTAGACGTGGTAGAGCATGAGAAAATTCCTCGAGTAGAACAGCAATACACCGTTGTGTCATTTGCTTCACCTGTCTTGATTTTGACATTTCCAAAATGATCTCGCCTAGGGACGTTTATAAAGAATTATGTCACCTTAAATCATCCAACTCCAAGGGTCCCGACTTGCTTCCTTCTGTTTCTTTACGTAGCTTGGCTAGCTCGATATTTGGTCCGTTGTGTGACTTATTTAGACAGTCTATTCTTGATGGTGCTCTTCCGAATGTCTGGAAGCAGTCTGTAATCCATCCGATTTTCAAAAGAGGTGCTCGCTCATCGGTTGATAATTATAGGCCAATCAGTATAACCTGTATGCTGTCGAATTATGGAAAGGCTTGTGCATGCTTTTATGGTTGATTTCAGTAGGAATAATGTATTAGCTCCTGAGCAGCACGGGTTCAGAAAGGTCACTCTAATGTCTCCAATTTGCTCTTTGCTTACTGTTCCTGGTCAGAAAACAAGGCGAATTCTGTAGATACCGACATCATATTTTCGATTTTTCAAATGCGTTTGATCGAGTTGATCATGACCTGCTTCTTATGAAACTGACAAACACATGACTTCCTATTGCTCTTGTTAAATGGATCATGGCCTTTCTGCATCAGCGAAGCTTCAGAGTGCGTGTTGATAATACACTATCGTCGGTTAGGCCTTGTCACATTGGTGTTCCTCATGGATCCGTTTCAGGTTCACTGTTATTCAGTACATATGTAAATGATTTACCTGCGGCCATTTGCTCATCAGTGCTATTGTATGCTGATGACTTAAAGATTTGGAGTGGTGTTTACTCGAGTAATTATATTAGCATTTTACAGAGAGATATTGATAGGGTCGAGTTATGGACGGCGAGCAATAAGCTTGTGATAAATGTCACCAAATGCATACACATGCGTGTTCTGGGTAGAGTCGTAAAGTCCCCGTAAGCAGTTCAATACACTTATTGTGGTTGTGAAATAGATAGTGTTGTAAGCCATAAGGATTTGGGAGTGTTGATTGACCACAACCTGAGAACTGCCCCACATACCGCTCTTGCATGTACCAACGCTAATAAAATGGTAGGGGTCATTAGGCGCACATTCTTAGCTCTTGATCCGGTTGCTCTTCGGCCTCTAATTTTGGCTCACGTTCTGAGCCGGTTGTTGTATGCGGCCCCTTGTGTATACCCATGCACAGTTGGGGAACACTTGATCTCTGAGAAAGTGCTTCGTCGTGCAGCAAAGTTGGCGCTGATCTTGGCGCAAATGCCCTATGAGTGTAGTTTGCAATGTCTTTGGCTTGACACCGTGTCTTGGACCCGTCAGTATATCGATATGCATATGGTGTGGCGAGTTCTTCGTTCTTCCAATCATCCTCTTCGGATGTGTTTACAACTGCGACAGTCAGCATTCCTTCGCGGACACAGTTTGACTTTGAGCCGGAATTTAGTGAAAAAGTCCCTGGTGTATACAATTTCAACGAAGAGTAGTTGGACTTTGGAACAAACAGGATGAAGGGACTGTTTGCAGCAGTGATGCCTCAGCATTCAAGTCCGGATTACGGATGGATCCTGCTATGCGCAAGGAAGTGTTCCCCTATAGATGTGAACAGTTTTTATGATTTTGTTGATTTTTATTTCATGTAAACCTGCTATTTAAGCCCCTGCTTGTAAGCCGTGAAACAATAATAATATACTAGCCAATATATCAACTTCTTATAATCAAGACTGCGTTGGTGAAATAAGCGCGGTGAAATATCAAACCGAAATGAAAACGAACTCATCGCAGCATAATGTGGATTCGTCGCACCAATATATTACGAATTTGTCGAAACTACAAAATCAAGAAAACGCAGTCGTTGGAAATAAAAAATCATACAAATAAACATACTGATCGTCTTGTTAAAAATACTCTTCTTACCACTCATATTGCAAATGATACAAATCACTTTAAAACTATTCTCTCTAAAATATCTTCTTCGAAAATATCTTCGACACTTTATTTAAGAACACCTTCTATTTTTACTAACCTAAATTTGCAAGGAATATTACCTAGCTATTCTTCATCCAAGCTCTCGACACAATCGAGTAAGAATTCAATTACTCAAGTTCAATTTGTTGACCGTCATTTATCCCGATCCGAGTCAGATAATATAGTTCTTCGTCGTAAGCGTTGTTTGATGGTATCAGGTATACTATAGTCCGCTTCTGAAGACGTACAAGATCGATTGAATCATGATATAGTTGCTGTTTGCTCTATGCTGGCGGATCTATTTCACCCAGGTGAATTTAAGGTTGCAAATTCCCTATGTATTCGTAGTCTCTTCAGAGTTGGAAGGCGCAAAAGTTTAAAATACCCTCGTCTCGTGAAAATCGTCTTTGTTGAGGAATGTAGTGTTTTAGAAATTATGAAACGATCTAGTCGTTCAACTAATAGAAGCATCAGAATGTTTAGAGATCTTTCTATGTAAGATCGTATTCACCTTCATTCAGCAAGAACTGAGCTATACAATAGAGTAGATCACGGGGGAAAATCTCTAGAAATCGCAAATTTTCGCGTTGTCCGCAGGCGTCCTCGTCTGCAATGGGAACTTCTCATACCTCTAACAAATGTATAGTCGTGTTTGCTAATGTGTGTAGCTTGTTAAATAAGATAGATGAATTTCGACTTATCGTATCGTCCCTTAACCCTCATATTTTAGAGTTTGCAGAATCATGGCTTTCTAACGACATCGCTGATGCCGAAATTCAAATCGAAGGATATCGTATCTATCGTTTCGACAGGAAAACTAGAAGGGGTGTTGGTGTAATTCTCTATGTATCTAATTTATTGCGGTCACGCTTTGTAGCCAGTTTTAATGACCAAAACCACACATCTGAAACAATATGGATAGATGTTCGATTCAGAACAATCTCTATAACAATTGGTCTTATATATCGATCTCCTCTATCAGATGCCAGTTCTCTCTCGGAGGAGCTAAAAATACGAGTTGTTAAAAAGTAATGTGTTGTGATGGGGGACTTTAACTTACCGGGTGCTGATTGGGTTACTAATACTTATTCGTAGTCTTGCCTCTTAGACAAAAATCTGTTTAATTCTGTTACTAATTTAGGTTTGTACGAGATGATTGATTTCCCTACGCGCTTTTCGAAATCTTGATTTTCTTTGCTAGACATAGTTTTGTCATCCTCAGCTTATATAGTTGATGAAAAAATCTGCATCCCACCAATAGGAAATTATGACCACTCGACAATAATTTTAAAGTTAGATCTATGTTCTTATAAGAGATCACATGCTCATCGCAGAGTCAATGCCTCGAAAGCTAATTTCCCCTCTATTTGTAATTCTCTTAGTGAGGTTATTTGGCCTGATCCAGAAATATATGGTGTTAATTATTCTTGGTCTTATCTTGTAAAAACACTTGGCCGCCTGCTTGAAATAAATGCTCCTAAAAAAAGTATAAATCGTTTAGTTCCACCATGGTTCTCATCTAGTTACGTTGCTCTCATATCTAAACATTCTTTGGCTCGGAATCGATTTCGTTGGACATGGCTTGATTTCAATAGTTACAAAAGCATACGTAATCAATGCACATCACTACAGATCAGACGCAAGCGAATCATCATATGATCCGAATCATCAGATCATCACATCAGACGCAAGAGAATCTTGAGTCTTCGATATGAGGAATCGATGATTGATCGCGCAGTGCATAACCCCAAACTACTTTATGCACATATAAATAGGAACCGAAAACTTAGATGTAGTATTCCTCCAATGTATGATGAGGTCAGTAATTTAATTTTTGATGGCTCTGGACGTACAAATATTCTTGCATTGTTTTTTGCAGAGCAATTTGTCGAGTGTAACGATCCTCCTCGTCAGGTTAAATAAAGTAGCGATATTACTATACCGTTTTCCATATACGACGTCGCTTGTGCACTTTCTAAGTTGCCCATTCATACCACCCCGGTCCAGATAATTTGCCATCTGTTTTGCTTCGTAATACCGCGAATTTGATCGCGAAACCGCTCTTTGGCATATTTTCTTACTCAATTCCCTACAGTATGCTACCTTTAGAATAGAAAACATCTACTATTCGACCTATTCATAAATCTGGTGATAGTTCTGTGTGTGCCAATTACCGTCCTATTTCACTAACCTCTATTCCATTAAAAATTCTGGAACGATTTATACTTTGTGAGCTGATAATATGGGACTGTTCTCGTGATATTGTTTCAGATAGACAACATGGCTTTCGGTGTGGTCGTTCGACAACGTCTAATATCTTATTGAGTCATCATCATTGGTTAAGTAATCTAGATCAAGGGTACCCAACTGACGTATTATTCATCGATTTCCACGTGCTTTTGATACTGTAAACCATAATATACTATTGTCCAGGCTGATTAATTATGGATTTGATCCAGTGCTTACAATCTGGATTTGTAGTTATTTAAAAACCGCACTTTTCATGTTCGAGTAGGAAATTCACTATCTTGCTCATGTAAATCTTCTTCAGGTGTTCCACAGGGATCTGTATTAGGGCCTTTCTTATTTAACATATTTATAAATGACATAGTATCCTGTTTTTCGTCTGATTGTGTTCTGTATGCTGACGACTTAAATGTTTGTCGTTGTATATAATCATCCAAAGCCGTTGAATAATTGCAATTCGAGTTGAATATGATGCTTAGATAGTGTAGAAATAACAAACTGGATGTTAATTATGAGAAGTGTGCGCACATAACAATCGGTAAGGCATCCAATTCCTCATATTCCTTAGTGCGAAAAGAAGTAAGCACAGTTAGTACGTATAAAGATTTGGTTATTATATTAGTGGCTCTATGTATTTTGAAGAGCACTCTCGATATATGTCAGCAAAATGTCTTTGGCTTTTCTGGTGTATTTGCTGCTTGTTATCGATACTTACTCCTTGAATTTTTAGGACAGTATTCTCCGCATTTTTGCTTCCGATCATTGAATACGGCCTTCCAGCTGCCGCACCAATTTTTGTTATAGATACCGTGACCATCGAAAGAGTGCTACGAGTATCTTCCAAGCATGTATTAGGTTTCCAAGGTTTGTCTTATAAGCGCCGTCTTGAGATATTAAGAATGAAGACCCTTGAATCACGTAGATCATTCATTGACCTTGTTTATTTGCATCGCTTAGTTATGATTGGTTATGGGGGTGATTCTTTAAAACAACTAACTTCAATAAACACTCACAATCGCACAAGAGGACAAAGCTAAATTGAGAAAGCAGCAAGTATGCAAATGGGTGCTTATAAAGTCATTTCCGCATCGCGCAATCGATGCTTGGAATGGATTGGACAGCTCAATAGTTACTAAGCAGTCGACTATAGAATTTCGTCAGAAATTAAAACAACATTTATTTTGCGGATAATTTTTATTTTATTTTTGTTTTTATTTCTATATTACATACATGCCCAACATTAAGAGCTGTACTGAGCTTTCCTGTTGTGTTCTATTATAATACCTGATTTGACCGATGACGGAAAACTTAAAAAGGATTTATTTTTACGTGGCAAATGCGTGCCGGCCCAAGCTTACATGCCCACACACAAAAACAAACAAAAAATCTTAATCATGTGTCGGGAAGGTTGAAACGGAGAATGTATTTGAATGTGATAAAGTAGGGAGCGCAGGCGGACGTCGATAGGATGCCTTAAACCAGGCGAATGGGGCGGCTACGAGGAATGATTGGATACCGTAGTTATTAGAGTAATCGGGAACGTGGAGTAAGAGGGAATGAGCGTGATTAAAGAGGGAGCGCGGCGGACGTCGATAGGGCGCTGGTTTCAGAGAATGGGGCAGCGATAGAGAGGTGGGTGAGTGTCATCTAAGAAATGGAGGTTGATGAATGATGGGAATCCGACAGCGATGAGACAAAAAGTTACGAGAAGAAGGCGGAGTTTGATGCGAATGTGGATGGTGGGTTAGGAGAGTTGGGCAAGCTATGTTGATGCGGTCGAAGCAACGGATACTTAGGAGCACTCGAACGGCGGAGTTGATGATTCGTTGTAGGGGTAGGATGATAGATTTTCGAGAATTGGCGAAAAAGCAGTCAGAAAAATCTTAGTCTTCTGAGCAACTTGATATCGACTCGACATTTAATATTGGTTTCCAAACAATATGTTTTCAAGAAGCAGTTGAGAAATTAAATCGACAATTTGCGAAACGTGTTAATGTCCTTTTCCGAGGTACAAATTACAATTCTGCAAGCAGAAGAATGATCATTCGATTATACAGTTTGTCCGAACACTACGTGAGCTTTCAGCTACTTACCAATTTGGTGCTGTGTTCGAATTAGAACATATATCGGACAATATTTGTACTAGCTTCATTAACGGCATGCATTCGTTATATATTAGGCAACGTATCCTAGAATCGAACAAAAAAATAGAATCGAACAGGTAATTCAAATGTCGGTATCACTGGAAGCAGCCCATGATCAAGTCCTACAGTTCCTTTAAATCCAAAAAGAGAATGTTCCTTCTTCATCCGTAAATGCAGTCATCGGCGATTTGTTAGACAATATCGAATTTAGTGTCAATTCAAAAGTGTTTAGTCCAAGCAGCATCATGATGCAAGTGTGACAATCGAGGTCGCTTTGCCAATGTTTGCAAGTCTAATCGTAATACGATGAATTCAATTGCACTGATTGCATCAACTAACACTTCATCGTTATCTAAAAGTATTATAAAAGTATCGATAGCTTTCTCGTGATGCCAATGCTATGCTCAGACATTCTCCTCCGAATGCTAACGGTGATAGATCGTATATTAGATTGGAAACCGACGGTCGGTTTTACCAACATACTAGTATGCCGTTCGGTCTTACGAATGCCGTTGTATGTTTTCAGCAAAATATGAAAGGAATTATTAGTCAAAATTTATAAGATACGCATACATATTTGGATGATATTATTATAACCGGTTCCACGATTGAAGAACATCGTAAAAACTTGAATTGATTCATCGAGGTTGTACAGAAGTTCGATATTAAGATTTCTAAGGTAAAGTCAAAATATCGACAGTATAAGATAAGGTTTCTTGGACATGTCATATCGTTCAATGAAATCAAACATGATCCAGATCGCATGCATGCTCTCTTTAATTTCCCAGATCCTTTAAACTATGCCCAACTTAAATGATTGTTAGGATTCTTATCATATTATAGTAAATGGATACCAACCACAATATTCGAGTGTATTCGAACTCTGGAGACTAGGAACTTTATTGTCACATATATCGTTCACAATTGTATTTGTGAACCTGAAAATGAGATTAGTAACGCTTCGTTGAATACCTACGATCTTCAAAAAGAGGATCGATGGCGCCACTTCTTAATCACAGAACGTTTTAAATTAATTACAGACCACACGCTCAGTAGCGTTTATGTTTAATAGCAAACGGTCTAACAAAATAAAAAATGAGAAAATGTCAAAATGGCGACTAGAATCAGCACCGTTTAGTTTTGATATAATTTATAGCGCAGGTGATAAAACTATTGTTGCGAATATTATGTCACGTTGTGCTGCTGTTGAAGCTACTGAGCTCGTAAAAATACATGATGCATTATGTCATCCAGGAGAGACAAATATGTTACTTTACGTTTACTCAAAACATCTTCGGTATTCCACTATTGATGTTCGAAGAGTTTGTGGAAATTTGCAAAATTCGCAAGTTTATCAAACCACAATTTTTATCGAGACCTGGCTTACATTGATAAAAGGTTATTAAGCATTTTGAACGTTTGAATATTCTTATTATTTCGACAAACACGAGCAAAGCTCATAGTTGCACAGTTAAAAAATGAAAAAGTAAAGAAAAAAGAAAGACTCAAACAAAAGTCAAAAAAGTTCATGTTTGAATGCCGAAACCTATCTTGAGTTGACAATTTCTTCACTTAATCGGTTCCACTTACCTACAATTCGGTGTCCAAATTGTACAGTTTTAGAGCGTATAACTCGGCGATGGGCTAAAGTAAAATTGTGTCCACGCAAAGCCCGACTTTTCCGAACAGTCATCAATTCTCTTAAGACGTGATTTCCCTTGTGTAAGCTTCCCATGTTGAACACATATCTCGCCGAAACCGGAGGTCGCTTATAGAAACCATACCAAGTTGTTTTAGCCTTTCATTATAAGGCAAGGCTTTAACTGAATTTACGAGCTTTGTTGCCCGGCGCAGCACATTTTCAATTCTACTTTTCTCGTATACTGTTCTTGGGAACGAACATTGTGATGCATAGGTAAGATGACTGATCACAAACGCGTTAGAGAGTGCTCTAAATGAAACTGGACTCAACACACTAAAAGTTCTACGAATCATTCCAACCATTCGATTTGCTTTTGAACAAGCCAACTCAGTATTCCAACTAGTCGAAAAATCATTCGCAACTACTATTCCAAGGTCGCTAAGACGAGTTACTACTTTAATGTTCGTATCCTCAAGATTATAAGTTGGATACACACTATGACTGCGTGATTGTAAATGCATACAAGCACACTTCGATATATTCAGTGACAGACCATTCATATAAGCCCAGTTGGAAATGCTGTCGATATCCGATTGAACTAGCACCGTGTCCGAATCTGACCGGATAGCCTGCCAAATTTTTAGGTCGTCTGCATATAAGAGAGAGTGAGTTCAAAATGGAAGGAAGGTGATTAATGAAAATACAGAATAACAATGTGCCGAGGACCGAACCCTGCGGAACTCCAACATTGACCGGATAAGGATAAGAAAGAGAACCATTTACAACAACCTGATAGAATCTGTTAGATAAAAATTCTTTTATCCAGCGAATAATAAGTGGATCAATGTTTAGAGCACGCATTTTCTGAATCAAGATGTCATGTGGAACCATATCAAACG
Source organism: Pomphorhynchus laevis (assembly GCA_012934845.2). Lineage (NCBI taxonomy): Eukaryota > Metazoa > Acanthocephala > Palaeacanthocephala > Echinorhynchida > Pomphorhynchidae > Pomphorhynchus > Pomphorhynchus laevis. The sequence continues at coordinate 52,125 of WNNJ02002239.1, forward strand.
CTTTTGAAAAATCAAAAAATACTATATCAACATCAAAGCCCTTATCAACTAACGAACCCCAGCTATTCTGGGCAATCAAGAGATTAGTGATTGTTGAGCGATCCCTTCGAAATCCATGTTGATTGTTACACAATAATTTGTTGGATTCTAGATAATCTCTTAGAATGCGGTATATTATCCTTTCCAAAACTCGACAGAATACACGCGTTAGACTTAAAGGGCGGTAATTTTCAACTGAAGATGGATCACCTTTCTTCAAAACGGGCCTTATCAACGAAAGTTCCCAATTCATCGGGACACAACCGAAGTACAAGGAGGCGACACAAATCCAATATAGTGGTATGCCGATAACATCAGCGATATTCTTGAGAAATACCGGTGATAAACGATCAGGACAAATAGAACCTGAGGATTTAAGCCGCTTGAGCTCTAGCACTACATCATTAACAGAAAACATCTGAATAATGTTTATATTCGATGGACAGTACGATGCATAGGTGACGGAGGGGGATTTACGAACTCCTATGCAAAAATGTTGAGCGAAAGCATTCGTTATGTCATCATATTTAATCAATGTGCAACCATCAGTATCAACAAGTGAACCAATGTGTTTATTTTTGTTGTTGAAATTAGCATAATTGAATACGGATTTAGGATTATGAATTGACATTTGAGCAATTTTCTCTTCAAATTGACATTGTTTGAAGCGTTTAAGAAATGTGAACCGATTTCTGGCCTCTCTATACCTACAATAATCAATACTATTATTAGAAAACAACTGGAGTTTAATTTTTTAATTTTAAAGCATTCTTTAACTCTTTGTCAAACCAAGGTTTATGGTGTATACGATTTGCAACGGTTTTACGGGGCGAAAATCGTATGAGTAATTCCTTAAGGGTGGCTTCTAACTGATAGCATGCCTTATCAACCCCAACATAAAACGGACTGAGCCATGAAATACTTAATAGATTCTGACGCACAAGTTCGAAGTTAGTTTTAAAATAATTTAAAGAATTCTGTTGTAATCTACAAGCCAAAGGACGTGAAAATCGGAGTAGAAATTGAGAACACAATATAGACGACAATGGTCCAATCCCATCCGCTTCAAGAAATTCATATATCCCCACTGTTGTCGACGAATACTCCAGGTTTATATTTGCCTTCCCGTCTACAGATTTCACATCCAGAAAGGCACAAAAACATTTACAAACTCTCTTTTATGTATTTGGCACCCCTGTTTTATATATATTCAGATCACAGTACAGCTTTTATGACAAAGAAATTTCGAAAATTTATGACAGTAAATAACAGTGCTGCTAGTAGCTCCACCCCTTACCATCCACAAGACAACGGCCAGTTATAACGGAGTGATATGGACTTCGATTTTTTTATGCATTAGCATCGCGAAAAATGACTATTACTAAATGGGAGACAGTTCTTCAACCCACACCGCACTGTATTCGTTTCTTGCTTTGTACGGCAACCGGATGCTCACCACATGAGCGATTATTTACTTATCAACGTCGATCGGCAACTTGATTATCTTGACTAAATCGTCGATTGTCAGTACTTTTGTTCAATAGCCTGCCAAGTTCATCCAGAAATTTGATGGTGTACGGACCGATCGCATCCAAGGATCCTGTTGCAACCGGTTCGAAAAAGAACCAGAAGAGATAGAGTAGTTTGGGACATGTAAAAGAAGGGAATTACAGGAACGCAAAGAACAGAAAACAGGAAGATAATTGTTGAGAAAAGGAAGGTTGATAAATGAAGGGGTATGAAAAAGTACAAGGCGGAAATCAATGAGAAGACAAATTTGAACACGAGAATAAATGGTGGGGAAATTGAGAGAAACAAAATTGTGGGATGTATGATCAAGACGACGAAGAAGGAGGAAAATTCGGACGGCTGCGTTGACAATGCGTTGTAGTGAATGAAGATTGCATTTAAGTGAGTTGGAAAATAGACTAATACAGTAATCAAGTCTTGAGAAAAGGAGAGAACAGATGAAAGTCATACAAGGGAAATCGATCAATCTACGAATTTGACAGAGGTTGCGGAGAATCAAGGAAGATGAGCGTACTTTATCTCTAACGAAAGGTTTAAGAGAAAGTGGGTTGTCGAAACGGAAGCCTAAGAAAACGGGATTGTCAACGATAATAAGAATTGTAGAATTTTATGATACGGTAAAAGGTTCTTAGACGGGGCGTCGAGGACGGATTGACATTCTTCTTATTATTTTTCTTCCGCGTTTGTTCCGCTTCGTTACTGAGTCTGCTTTTGCCACTGTTACGCCGATCGGCCTTATTGATAGTTGATGTTCGTTTGCGCGAAAAACCCGGCCGTATCATTGTAGTTGCCTTTCGCGAAGTTTACTAAGACACCATTTCATAATGTTGATGCGACGGTTTTGTTTTACGATAGGCTTGTCACGAAGTCTATCGCCTACCCTCCTCCTTTCTCAACACGGGCTTGAGACCGGCGGTGGCGGAGTTGAGGAAGGATCCACATTTTTTTGGATTGATTAGGATTGAGAGTAAGACGAAGGGAAGAAAGATGATTGAAAATTGAGGCAAGACAGTTGAAAAAAGATTTATTTTAACGTGGCAAATTCGTGCCAGCGCGCGCTTACATGACCCAACAAAACAAAAATGTAAATCATGTGTTGAGAAGGTGTGAACGGAGAATGTGTTTAAATGTGATAAAGGAGGGAGCGCGGCGGACAGCGAGAGGGAATTGATTCCAGGCAAGGGAGTCGGCGACAAGGAAGGAACGAGACCATAGTTGTTGGAGTAATTGGGAACATGGAGTAAGATGTTATGACGGGAACGCAGTGATAGAGAGGTGGGACGAGTGTCGTCTAAGAAAGTAAGGTTGATGAACGATAGGGAGCCGACAGCGATGAGACGAAAAGTTACGAGTAGAAGGCGGAGTTTGACGCGTATGTGAATGGTGGGGCAGGAGAGTTGGGCAAGATATGTTGAAGTGTGGTCGAAGCGACGGAGCCGAAATGGCACTTGTTGATAGAAAAAGACAGTTGGCGGCAGAAATGCCGATATCGTGTATGCGATGTGAGGGTGCATGAGCATGGATTAAGATGTCATCGGCGTATTGCATGACGTTAAAGGAAAAAGGTTTGATTAACGGAGAAAGATCACCAAGCAGAAGAGAGAAAAGCAGTAGACCTAGGGCTGAACCTTACGGGGCATCGCAAAATATAGGGATGGGAGGATAGGATGATAAGTTAGAACAGACGCGAAAGAAACGGTCGGATAGATATGAGGCAAACCATGCTACAGAGGAGAAAGAAAAGCCGTATCATAACGAAGGCGAGAAAGGAGGACGTAGTAGTAGGCAATGTCGAAGGCGGAGAAGATGTCGAGGGAGATGAAAACACTATATAGAGCCTTGTCTCGAGAAATGTGTAAGTTGTTGTAAACTTTCATGCATGCGATTTCTGTGGAATGATTAGTGCTGAAAGCGGATTGAAAAGAAGGGGACAGATTGGATTAGGAGAGATAAACCTTGATCTGTATTTAGATAAGGCGCTCTAAGAGCTTAGAAATAGTAGGGAGGAGTGAAATGAGATGATTGTTTGAAGGAAGTAAGGGGTCGAGGATTGTTACTTAAGGTGTGGACAAACGATGGTAAATTTCCAGTGTGTAGTAAATATAAGACTGCGGATGAACGAGTTTAACAAGGTTGTGACAAAAGAGGATATCGATGAGCATATGGATTTAATTATGCAGGTAGCCAGGGGATCGGCAGGTGACGTTTAGCTGGGCAAATACATGATGACAGATGAGACTTTGTCAGGTTAGGCAGGGAGAAGATTAAAGAGTTCCAGGAGGATAAGGCGAAGAGAGTAGCAGTGATATAGAATGGAGACGGGTTGTGAGAGAGCAACGTGGATACTTTGGTCTGAAGAAATGACGAATAATCATGGGGATTGATGTTGCAAGGCGAAGAGGAGCGAGAAAGGATTGAGTTAAAAGTATGCCAGAAAGTCTTAGAGTTTAATGTAATGTTTATTTTATGCTGCCATAATGAGTTGCATTTGGTATGTAGTAGATGGAGATGAGATCGGCAAAGAGCAAGATAGGAATCACGGAGATACGGAGTGATCGAGCGGATATCACTTCTGAGAGTGCGGTGATAGACTTGAAAAGCATGACGGAGTCGACGCTTTGAGAGTATGCATTGGATGTTAAACCTTGGGGCACGGTGCAAGCGACGGTGTGGGAGAGGCTTGAAGGGCAAGAGAAGATCGAGAATGGATGTGATTTCAGAGTCGAAAAAAGGCGAGATCGTGAGGAGATGAAAATGTTATTGTGGGATAGGATAGAGACGATTTGAGTACGGCAGAGCGAAGAATGGATAGGTCAATAGTTCTCCAAGTGCGACGTAGGATTGTAGGTGTGTGAGGAGGGGTGTGGTTGTAAGTAAGATCAAGGTAGACGAAAAAGTGCTCGGATAGACCAGGATCAGAGATGGACAGTGAGGTGTATGCAGCAAAATGATCAGGGACGGCGATGATGTCGAGTTCCTCACCAAGGATATGTGTGGGTGCAGTAGAAATTAGTTTGTAATTGTAGTTGGAGAGAATGTTGATGAACCGGATAGAATCCGTGGAAGAGGGACGGCCTAGGCGAATGTTGAAGTCGCCAAGAACGATTGAAGGGATTGAGGATAAAGAACAATGGGACATAAGTTCATCGAATTCGGTAAAAAATAAGGATGTAGGAGCTGATGAACCAGGACGGTATACAATGGCGAGATCTAGAGTGATCGGGTTAGAAGAACGACAAATGAGCAGTTCAAAAAAGCAAGAACTGAAAGTGGAAGTGATTTTGCGAATAGACGCGGGGTGACGGGCGAATGCGGCAATGCCGCCATGATTAGATAATTTAGAAGGGGATGAGCTGGGGGCGAGCGGATTCGACTAGTGAGCAACCGGCAGAGAGCAAACGGCGGATGGAGAGGTCGTCAGAATCGGAGTGCCAGGATTCGGTGAGGCAGAAGAGATTGATGGATTGCTTCGTAAATAGGTTGAGGATGATATCGGATTTATTGAGAATAGATCTAGTGTTGAGGAGGCCGAGGCGGAAACCGTGTGTGGTGGTGATAGGGGCTAGTAGAGAAGACACATAGGGGAGATGGAGCGTTATCGAATTTTTGGAGGGTGTGGACTACTGGAAAATTTCCGTCGATGTTTCGGATGAAGAGAGATCTTTCGCTGTTTTCGTCGCGACGGCGTTTATTGATGCGGGCACATGAGAGTTGAGCGTTTTCGGATGTGTTGCGATCGGGGAATATGCAAGTGGCTGAAGAGGACATAAGTTTGAATCGTCGGGAAAGGACAGAAGACGCGTGAGAGAAATGCTTGAATACAATTTTTAGGAGGCGGCTGGGAAGGATTAGATTGAGAAGATTTATTTAGGCGGATGAATGCGACATTAGATATTCTGTTGAAAAAGGATGGTTTATCCGCAGAAATAAGAAACGAGAGGATGGATCTGAATGCGAAAACATCATGGTCGAGACGTGCTTGTGGAGATAAAGAGGTGAAAGGAGTGATATTAGTGACGATGACGCAACGATCGCGAGAAGGAAAGCGTTTCCGTTAAGGAGGACGAGTTACGTGAGTTGGTGAGATGATGATAAGAGAGCTTGGAGTTGAGGATATCAAGGAAGTAGGTTTAACAGCGGAAGACAAAGATGATTTTGATAATATAGAGGATCGTGAGCGATGTGGTGAGATGTTATGAGTGGAAGGATTGTGGAGTTTGTTGGAGGTGATTTTGATTGGGGGATGTTGGTTATTGAAAAACGAGACAGAAGTGAAGATACGGGGGTGTCTGGTAGTGAAGACATGGGATTAGAAGTGCATGTGGTGACAGGATTAGTGGGTTGACAAAGGATATCAGAAACGACTGGGAGTGGTTAAAGTGTACACGTTGGATGTTGATATGTTCTTATGGGAGAGGTTGCGTATGAGTATGTTGGCACAAAAGCCGAATAGGAAGTCTTCTTTAGACTTACTGTTTTTACATGCGATTGTAGTCCAGACGCTGCAGTCGTGTGTCGAGCACGGTACTTGTAGTTGAGCACAGTTGGTGTCGGTCGTAGCTGTTTTCTTACGTCCTCCAATCGACGTCCTTGTGCATTCAAACTGTTAAATTTGTTGGATTGATCTGAAACTGGATTGATCTAGAATGTATATATATTAGATCTAAAACTTTTTTAAAGAAGGAAGATCCTTAAAAACGTTTTAGATTTCAAACAAGTTAGATGAAAATATATATATGCATTAACTTGCTAGAGAACAAGACGCTTAAGGAGTTTGGAGAGGGCTGGGAGAAGTGAGATAGGACGGTACGAATATGGTAATGAGGGGTCAAGAGATTGCTTTTTGAGGAGAGGGCGAACAATGACGCATTTTCAGTTGAAAGGAAATGCGCGGCTTCAGATAGACAAGTTGAACAATTTGGTTGGGATGAGTGATATAGATGATCAGATATTTTTAAGCAAATGAGTTGGAATTGGGTCAGAATGAGAGATTTTATTAGGTAATGACAGAAGAACCGAAGAAACTTCATCAGACGGAACGCGAAGGTGGAATAGTTCTGTAAGGGAAGTATATAAAGAGAGGATACAATAGGCACATGAACGAAAGTTTTGAGCGAAAAGAAATTGTCAAAATGGAAACATAAGAAAATCAGATTGTTAATTATAAGGAGCATTATCGAGTTAATAGATAAAGTAGATGGAGTTATATTGAGGTGATGATGGATGATCCACATGATTTTAAACTTTTCGGGATCAAGAGCTAGACAAATAGAGGAAAAAATTTTAGAGATAGGCAAAGATAATTTGTTGAAGTAGCGAGATCGCGGATACATATGATGTGCGTAAGAGTAGAGGAAGATATAATCTGCATTTATATCAGATGAAATTTATAGTCCCGAGCTATTACAGTCAAATCGACGAGACGGGAGTAAATGAAAGAACCTTAAACTGAGCATTTTGGAACACTGTATGAGATTGAAGAAGAAAATGTTAAAAGGCGATTAAGTGAACACAAAACGAGCGTTTGGAGAGATAAGTTGTGAACCAGGTACAGTAGGAACTGAGAAACCACATTCGTGTATAGAGTAGGATAGAATTATCGAAAATGTCAAACGCAGAAGACAGGTCAAGATAGATTACAACACTACATCCGATCACATTCTTGTCACCCTTGATTTCACTTCCAACCACACCCCTCCTCACACACCTACAATCCTACGTCGCACTTGGAGAACTATTAACCTATCCATTCTCCGCTGTGCCTTACTCAAATCGTCTCTATCCTATCCCACAATAACATTTTCATCTCCTCACGATCTCGCCTTTTTTTTCGACTCTGAAATCACATCCATTCTCGATCTTCTCTTGCCCTTCAAGCCTCTCCCACACCGTCGCTTGCACCGTGCCCCAAGGTTTAACATCCAATGCATACTCTCAAAGCGTCGACTCCGTCATGCTTTTCAAGTCTATCACCGCACTCTCAGAAGTGATATCCGCTCGATCACTCCGTATCTCCGTGATTCCTATCTCGCTCTTTGCCGATCTCATCTCCATCTACTACATACCAAATGCAACTCATTATGGCAGCATAAAATAAACATTACATTAAACTCTAAGACTTTCTGGCATACTTTTAACTCAATCCTTTCTCGCTCCTCTTCGCCTTGCAACATCAATCCCCATGATTATGCGTCATTTCTTCAGACCAAAGTATCCACGTTGCTCTCTCACAACCCGTCTCCATTCTATATCACTGCTACTCTCTTCGCCTTATCCTCCTGGAACTCTTTAATCTTCTCCCTGCCTAACCTGACAAAGTCTCATCTGTCATCATGTATTTGCCCAGCTAAACGTCACCTGCCGATCCCCTGGCTACCTGCATAATTAAATCCATATGCTCATCGATATCCTCTTTTGTCAAACCTTGTTAAACTCGTTCATCCGCAGTCTTATATTTACTACACACTGGAAATTTACCATCGTTTGTCCCCACCTTAAGTAACAATCCTCGACCCCTTACTTCCTTCAAACAATCATCTCATTTCACTCCTCCCTACTATTTCTAAGCTCTTAGAGCGCCTTATCTAAATACAGATCAAGGTTTATCTCTCCTCATCCAATCTGTCCTCTTCTTTTCAATCCGCTTTCCGCACTAATCATTCCACAGAAATCGCATGCATGAAAGTTTACAACAACTTACACATTTCTCGAGACAAGGCTCTATATAGTGTTTTCATCTCCCTCGACATCTTCTCCGCCTTCGACATTGCCTACTACTACGTCCTCCTTTCTCGCCTTCGTTATGATTACGGCTTTTTTTTCTCCTCTGTAGCATGGTTTGCCTCATATCTATCCGACCGTTTCTTTCGCGTCTGTTCTAACTCATCATCCTATCCTCCCATCCCTATTTTTTGCGATGCCCCATAAGGTTCAGCCCTAGGTCTACTGCTTTTCTCTCTTCTGCTTGGTGATCTTTCTCCGTTAATCAAACCTGTTTCCTTTAACGTCATGCAATACGCCGATGACATCCACATATATGCTCACGCACCTGCCCATCGCATACACGATATTGCAATTTCTGCCTCCTACTGTCTTTCTTCTATCTACAAACGTCTCCCGTCTTCATCTCGTTCTAAACCCAGACATGTCTAAAATATTATGGATTCTCCTCTATCAACCAAACATATCTCTTCCCGTATATTTTGCCTAATAAATCATCCCCATAGTCTACAATCTCACTTTCTTAGGATTCCATTTCGATGGTCACATTTTCCTTAAATCTTTCGTCCGTGACAAAGTTCGCTCGTCTAACTTAATTCTCATTGACATCCGCCGTATCCGCCCCTATATCGCCTTGTGTTCCTGTATGTATCTTCTTTCATCGCTTCAATTCTCTTAAATCGATTACTGCCTCTGCCTTTTCGCCAATTCTCCAAAATTCATCATCCTATCCATACAACGCATCATCAACTCGGCTCATCTTCGTTCATCAACCTTCCTTTCCTAGACGACAATCTTTTCCGCCTCTCTATAACTGCTTTCTCGACATTCCCTCTTACTCCACGTTCCCAATTACTCTCACAACTACGGTATCAGATCCTTCATCGTTGACGCCCCACTTGCCTGGAATCAGCTCCTACTCGAATTCCGCCGCGCTTTCTTTTTTTCTTGTTGTGGTCATCTAACCGTTCGCCAGCACGCGTTTACCACCTAAAAATAAATCTTTTTTTACATAATTTAATATCGCGAGCTTGAAGTATCGCTGAAAAATTTAGACAATTAAGTTCAGTACAGTGATTAGAACAGAAGGCAGATTGAAAATAAGTATACATTTGAGAAAACAAGTAATAAATTGACTTGATTTAACACAAGACGCTGAAGGAGTTTATATTAGATCGGAAGAAGATATATCGGGCGGCATGAAGATGGAAGCAAATGATCAAGACCATCATCTTCAAATGTTGGTCTTATAAGAGTTGGCAATGGTGATTAGACAACATTCAATCTTTATGGAGAGTAAGGCAGAAATAAACGTTCGAAAAATTTTGAAATTTATCAGTCTACAAATGCGTCGAAGGTATTTGAGGGGCATGTTGTATAGGCGAACATTATGACATAAAATGATTAAAATATATGCTATTGATTTAATACAGTTGTAAAAGTTGCAATTTGCGAGCAGCATGTCAATCTTACAGTTTTGATTTAGGTTAAATTAATAAGCTACAAATATTTTTGAATTAGCAGATTCAGTAAAGAGGAAGTATATCACCTGTAACGCTTTAGGGATTATAGAATAATACTGAATTGAGCGATTATAAGCATTTCCCTGTTTTTAATAAACTCACATATTGGATAACATCTATCATATTGAAATATTTAATATATAATTTAGTTGAATTTTAAATTATTTTATATTTCAAATATAATCGGGTTAAAACAATTGTATTGGTTATATTACATACAAGTTTAAACACAAGCTTAAATACACAATAATATATACAAGATAGATATCAACAACAAAGTCAAAGCTATCAAAGTATCAATTAACTGATTACAATCAAATATAAATAATCATATATATCATACAACAATGAACGATATTCTACGAACGGTATTAATCGATAAACGATATTCTACGAACGGTATTCATCGACAAATGATATTCGACGAACGAATTAACAATGTGTAAGCAGAAAAAGATTATTTTTTTTCATTAAAGCAGGATACGATATTGGGCCAAAATCTGCAATCAAACAAAAACCTGATTGTTACTCTCGAAAGGGGTTGATACTCAGCGGACTGTGAAATGTGGACAATTGTGAATGTCCCTGAGTCTTCGAGAAGTAAAATTAAAACGGCGCCGCTTTTATGTGGATTTTGAACGGCTGCTAAATTACATTACTATTCTACGTCAACTCAAAGGATCGGCCAAACAATTTTTCTATATCGAAAAATTTGATTGAACTAGTAATGGCGTCTTCTATCCAAAACGACCAGTCTCATGATTTATCTGTAGAATTGGATGTCCCAACTTGTGTCTGCTTAGATACAGTTGTACATACGCTCTCCCGTTGTAGTAATGCATTTGGTGTTGTTGATGACTGTCAATTTCAAACAATTGAAAACGACAAGACGCGGTCTTTATTGCTGAATATTAAATCTCAGTGCGTTACTTTTGGTAGCAAACTTAAACTAGAGACAAGGATCGATGCAAACTTATAAATACCAAATCTCAGATCGTTTCCTCAAACTGTACAGCTCTCAATTATAATCGTATTAGCTCTAACCGATTCTATAATGTGTTATTCGATGGTATTCCTGAATTAAATGCTGAGAATTCTCAGGCCCGTGTAGATGATGAAATATCTAATTTACGTGATGTTTTTTTCAGTTCTTGCTGAAGGGCGATGAAGAGTTAGCTTATTGTCTAGAAGTTCGAAAATTATTCCGTCTTGGTAAAAAGTCAACTGATAAGCCTAGATTATTAAAAGTTGCACTATTTTCTCCACAACATGCAAGTCATTTATTAATCCGTGGTTACCGTTTGAAAGGCCGTTCGTATCGAATACTCCGCGATTTATCTTCAGAAGAGCAATTAAAGTTAAGATAAGCAAATAGTGAATTACGAAGTCGTCTATCTAAAGTGGAAACTAATCTTTGTATACGAAATTTTCGGATTGTCAGATTGCGCCCAGTTGTTCGTTGGAACAGTAATTTTCTTGATTGTCGGCTATTCACACCGCGCTCAAGTACATACTATCACAGTCGAGAAAGTAGTGTGGATACCAATTAACCGCAACCATCGTGCAATAAAGTTGGTACAAATATATCATTTGGGTGTTTAATCTTATTTAGTAGCCTTTATTGTAATACTTCGAAATTCCCTAAATGCAATATGTTCGAGATATTTTTCTATTTCAGAAGTTTCTAATGTATGTGACCCTAATAGTTTTTTTAAAAGTCTCAACTTCCAAATCGGATATGAATATATTGGTATTAATTTTTGTGTGTTATATCGTTCTCCATCCATGGTCACAGATTGTGGTCTAAAATCCAATTTACAATCAGTATGCCTCTGTTCACATTTTATTCTCTAAGGATATTATAATCTCCCACGTTCTAATTGGGCAGAATCTCTATTTTATGGTGAAAGCACTGTGGAAACAGAAATTTCTAAATTCCTTTCTGATGAGCTTCCGCTATTCCAGCACGTTCAACAGCCGACTTGTTTCTCATACAGAGTAGGTTATGCGCTTGATTTGATGTTTATCAAACATGTTGATGATATAGCCAGTGTCAGCAAACAATAATTTTGAAGCGTAATTGGTCAAGGATGAATATTTAACATGCTTTAACTTTCTGTCATCGTTACCCGCTCTCGTTTGTGACAACATATAGAGTCCTACTGGGAACTATTTACGATTACCTTTTGAAATTATCTGATATATTTGCTCCAATGCGTGCGATTTCTCAAATAGCTCATCTTCCTGCATGGATTGATCGAGACATCAAGCAGTCATTTAATATTCGAAATAGCTTATGGAAGTTATACCGCTCACATCCCGAACTCATTGCAAGCTATAAATGCCAAAAATCTTTGTTCTAGATTAAAAGTTTCAAAACGCGATAAATTTGAATATGCAATCGTTAGCGGCGTGAACCGCAATCCCAAATTATTCTGGTCCTATGTTCCCTGGAACAGAACACTCAATACTGAAATCAAAATTGTGCATACATGTGAAGGTCCAGACACAAGTGAAAATGACATTACTGAAATCTTGCTTGATCATTTTCAGTACCATCAAATTCTTCACACTCATCATTCACTTGGTATGGCTGTCCAATAACACATAATCCATGTTTTGTTCCAATATCCGACGAAGAAGTCGAAGTCACTTTTGCTCATGTCAATCCGTAAGTGCTTCCTGTCCTGATGATAAATCTCCATTACTACTCAAGACCTTATCAAACTACTTGGTCTCTTTTCTTGTCAATATCTTCCAGAATAGTCTTATCACTGTAGGTGCGCCTGACTTGTGGGAAATTTGCGATTATTGTCCCTGTTCAAAAAAACACATTGTGACTTCTTGTAGTGATTATTGACCAATAAGCCTGGCGAGTTCGATATGCAAAGTTCTTGAAAAATTAGTGGCTCGTAGAATTTGGAGTCACTTAAACACTCATATAGTCATAGCGTCTTCTCAGCATGGATCCCATCACGGTAGATCATGTCTGTCTAATTTACTATGCTCGCGAAATGTGGACTTAGGCACTTAGTTTTGGCAATTCAATTGATGCAATTATTGACTTTTTGAGAGCCTTCGATCGAGTTCTACATGAAAGTTTGATTAGCTTGTTGTCTCATTATGGAGTTTCTTCGTTGCTGTGTAGGTGGATCGGCGTTTTCCTCCGAAATAGATTTTTTATAGTTCGAGTTATAAGCCATTTATTCTCACCAAACCTGTAAATTGTAGAGTACCGCATGGCACTATACTCGGTCCTATTTTCTTTGTTGTTTACCTTAATGACTTGCTGTTAAGAATCCAGAATCTTTGTTCGGCTTTCGCGGATGATCTCAAACTTTAGTCTCTTAATATCAACGATACGTATGGTCGGGCCCTATATGACGACCTTGATCGAATACACAAATGGAGTGTAGCTACGGGTATGACTTAACTTAGATAAATGTGTACATATGAAACTAAGAAAAAGTAAAAGATCATGGATTTCGATTGTGGGTTCATAAATCTAAGTTGTATCTGAGTGTATGAATTTGGGTGTCATTTTGCACAGGGCATCGAAAACTCGCTCAAATACTGACTTTATTTATGATAAAGCAATGAAAGCTATATATTGCATCAAAAATACGTTTGCAAGACTACCCCCATTAAGTTTTAAGCGACTATTTTGTGCGTTGGTTGGCCTAAACTTTCTATTTTACTGAATCTTGACATTGTGATAGCGATGACCTTGCTAGTAATCGTATCCGATTATTAGGTTACTCTGTTTTCGACAAAGCCGTCCCTTTCTAAGCGAATGCCATGCTCCCCTTTCGAACTATTATGGCATCATTGCCCTTTCTAGTCATCATCTTCTCCGAAATAGATACGTGCTCATTTTATTCGAAAAACGTTCGAAATTCTCTGACAAATTTCACTTATACCATCATCCTTAATCGACGCTATCATATACGGCCCAGGTTATAGTACACCTTACACCACTTTCATTGTCGAACTCTTTGATTTACACCCACACACACTTCATCTTAAATCTATAAGTTGTCCACACACATCCCAAAATTCGATGGCGCTCCATCTCCCCTATGTGTCTTCTCCACTAGACTCTTTCGCCTCCACACACGGTTTCCGCCTCGGCCTCCTAAACACTAGATATATTCTCAATAAATCCAATCTTATCCTCAACCTATTCACCAAGCAATCCATCGATCTCTTCTGCCTCACAGAATCCTGGCACTCGTATTCCGACCACCTTTCCATTCGCTGTCTGCTCTCTGCTGGTTGCTCCCTAGTCGAATCCGCCCGCCCCTTCAGCTTATACCATTCTAAATTCGCTAATCATGGCAGCATCATCACATTCGCACGTCACCGCGCGTCTCTTCGCAAACTCAATCCCTCTTTCACACCTTGCTCTTTTGAATTGCTCACTTGTCGTTCTTCTACCCCGATCACTCTAGATCTCGCCATTGTATACCGTCCTGGTTCATCAGCTCCTACATCCTTATTTTTTACCGAATTCGCTGACCTTATGTCCCATTGTTCTTTATCCTCAATCCCTTCAATCGTTCTTGGCGACTTCAACATCCGCCTAGACCGTCCCTCTTCCACGGATTCTATCGGGTTAATCAACATTCTATCCAACTACAATTACAAACTAATTTCCACTGTCCCCATACATATTCTTGGTGGGGCACTCGACATCCTCGCCGTCCCTGATCATTTTGTTGCATACACCTCACTGTCCACCTCTGATCCTGGTCTATCTGATCACTTTCTCGTCACCCTTGATCTCACTTACAACCACACCCCTCCTCACACACCTACAATCCTACGTCGCCCTTGGAGAAATCTTGACCTCTCCATTCTCCGCTCTGCCTTACTCAAATCGTCTCTATCATATCCCACAATAACATAGTCATCTCCTTACGATCTCGCCTTTCTTTTCGACTCTAAACTCATATCCACTCTCGATCTTCTCTTGCCTATCAAGTCTCACCCACACCGTCGCTTTCACCGTGCCCAATGGATTGACATCCAATGCCTACTCCCAAAGCGTCGACTCCGCCATGCTTTTCGAGTCTATCACCGCTCTCTCAGACGTGATTTCCGCTCGATCACTCCGTCTTTCCGTGATTCCTATCTTGCTCTTCGCCGGTCTCATCTCAACCTACTACGTACCAAATGCAACTACTTCTGGCAGCATAAAATCATCACTTCATTCAACTCTAAGACTTTCTGGCATACTTTTAACTCAATCCTGGCTTGCTCTTCTTCGCCGTGCAATATTAATCCCAATGATTGTTCGTCATTTCTCCAGACCAAAGTATCCACGTTGCTCTCTCACACCCCGGTCTCCATCCTATCCAACTCTGCCCCGCCTAGCCTCATCCTTCCTGAACTCTTTCATCTTCTCCCTGTCTCACCTTCCGAAGTCTCATCTGTTCTTAAGTCCTTGCCCAGCAAAACCTCACCTGCCGATCCCCTGCCTACCCACATACTTAAATCCATATGCTCATCGATATCCCCTTTTCTCACAACCTTGTTTAACTCGTCCATCCGCAGTCGTATATTCCCTTCACACTGGAAATCCGCGATCGTTCGTCTCCCCCTTAAGAAATAATCGCTCGACCCCTCCCTTCCTTCTAGCTATCGTCCCATTTCACTACTTTCTACTCTTTCTAAGCTCTTAGAACGCCTCATCTTAATACAGATCAACGCTTATCTCTCTTCATCCAATCTGTACCCTCCTTTCCAATCCACTTTCCGCTCTAATCAGTTTACATAAATCGCCTGCATGAAAGTTTACAACGACTTACTCATTTCTCGAGGCAAAACTCTATATAGTGTTCTCATCTCCCTTGACCTCTCCTTCGCCTTCGACATTGTCGACCACTCCGTCCTCCTTTCTCACCTTCGTTATGATTACGTCTTTTCTTCTTCCTCCATAGCATGATTATCCTCATATCTGTTCGACCGTTCTTTTCGCGTCTGTTCTAATTCATCATCCTCCCCTCCCATCCCTATTTTTTGCGGGGTCCCACAAGGTTCAGTCCTAGGTCCCCTGCTTTTCTCTTTTCTGCTTGGTGATCTCTCTCCGTTTATTAGACCTTTTTCCTTTAACGTCATGCAATACGCCGACGACATCCTCATCTATGTTTATGCACCCGCACATCGCATACACGATATCGGCAATTCTGCCTCCAACTGTCTTTTTTCTATCTACGAACGTCTCTCCAATCTCCATCTCGTTCTAAACCCCGACAAGTCTAAAATAATGTGGATCATCCCTCGTAAACCACACATATCTTCTCCCACTGTAGTTCTTGCCTGATCGATCATCCCCATAGTCCACAATCTCACTTTCTTAGGCTTCCATTTCGATAATCACCTTTATCTTAAACCATTTGTCTGTGACAAGGTCCGCTCGTCTAACTTAATTCTCTGTTACATCCGCCGTATCCGCCCCCTTGTCAACTTCCGTTCTTGTATGTCTCTTCTTTCAACGCTTCTTTTTCCTAAAATCGATTACCGCCTTAGCCTTTTCGCCAATTCTCCTAAATCCATAATCCTACCCCTACAACGAATAATCAACACCGCCGTTCGAGTGCCTTTCGTCTCAGTCGCTTTGACCACACATCCACATATTTTGCCCAAATCTCCTGGCTCACCATCCACATCCGTAACAAACTCCGCCTTCTTCTCGTAACTTTTTGTCTCATCGCTATCGGCTCTCTTTTGTTCATCAACCTTCCTTTCTTCGACGACACTCGCCCCACCTCGCTATCGCTGCGTTCCCGTAATTCCCTCTTACCCCACGTTCCCAATTACTCCAACAACTACGTTCTCCGATCCTTCCTCATCGCCGCCTCACTCGCCTGGAATTAACTCCCTCTCGACATCCGCCGCGCTTCCTCCTTTATCACATTTAAACACCTTCTCCGTTCACACCTTCTCGACACATGATTTACATTTTTGTTTTGTTGTGGTCATGTAAGCGTGCGCTGGCACGCATTTGCCACGTTAAAAAATAATAATTTTTTTTCACCCATTTACATCTCTAAGCGAAAAAACGCGTTAGTCGTATAATCTTTTAGCCTGCAAGCATATTGATCCCTGTCAAGAACAACATCATATTGTCTTGATAATATACACATAAAAGTCTTTTTTAAAACTTTCGTAACTATAGGTAACATAGAGATTGGCTACAATTTTCTAGAGAAAAAGTTTTGTTAGCGTTTTGAACAAGGACTACCTCACCAGATTTGAATTGAGCTGGAATCGGGCTCCCAATGAAATTCTTTTGTAAGTGAAAAGAAACAATTTAAGCCAATTCAGTACCAAACCCTTAAAATATTTACACAGAAAGTTCTTTTCAAGTGTAGATTTTGCTTAGTTTTGAGTGTAATATCACTGTGCACTTCATATTCAGATACTATGGTTTCGATACAGTTTTGATATTCACAATAATAAATATTTTCGAGATGTTCAGATTGATATTGAATCAGTTGTTATATAAGATACTTGATAATTATATTGGTTAAGTATATCAATGACTTGCTCGTTGTCTCCTTCAAAGCCAACTAATCGTCTTTGCGTTTTGGTATGTAATTGTATTTGTTGCCACCAACTTTTTGATCTTTGAGATTTTAGATATTTGTCGAACACAATCCGCCGCGCTAAACTAATAGAGATTGATAGCTTTTCACAGTAACGAGAGTATACATAGCGATTGCTATTTTTAGAATCTAATCCTTACAGCGTAGCAGATACTTTACAACAGGTGCCATCCAACTGGGATTATCTTCATAATATTTTATTTGTCGTTTTAGTATCATTAGATCAACTGCTATCGTAAAAATGACTTTCAAAGATATTAGCATATCATCAAACCTTAACTCTCGAAAATTAAGTATACATAGACGTGATCGTACATATTCACAGAAATGAATCATATGATGTTCACTTTTGTCCAGGAGCTCTTTAATTTGCGTACCTATATGTTGTGAAAAATCCTTGTTGGTCTGAATCGGGATCATATTGGTCTGAATCGGGATCATACTATAATCGGAAGAAGCTAGGAGAATCAAAAAAGTTGATTTACTGGTGAAGCTGGACATTTGTATATACTAGGTCAAGGAAAGCACGGTATTAATGCAGATCATATACGGAAGTGTTAGCATGTGTTCGTAAAGAGACGTTTTTGTCTTACGTTTTTGTTTTATGTTATATTAATTTGATTTAGTTTTATTCTAGATTACTTTGTGTTGAATAAAACCTACTTGGTTTAATTAAATCAGCTAACTGAGTCTACGTATTTAATATAATTATAAAATAAACAAAACATAATAATGCTAAATCAAAATTTAATAATTAAATAATAAAATTAATAATTGTTTTTAGATTTTCTATAATTTAAATCAAGTTAAAAAAATGAAATTTAAAATAAACGTCATTTTTATGAATTGACTAATAAATAACAGACGTTGTATCAGAATAAGAATTAGAGGTCATCAGGAGGAACTGCTATGCTATCAGGTTTCGGCCCCTAACTCCTCTACCCAACATAGCAGCGGAGCCAAATACATGCTAATGATGTATTTCCTCTGGAATAACTATCTAGTATCTTATTCTAATACAAAGTATATTATTTATTATCCATCCATAAAAATTTGGCACTTAAGAGTTTAAATTTATTCTTTATATATTGTGTTGATTCATATATTTTACTATTTTCTGCTTGATGTTGTTTTTATAGTAACCTAGTTTAAAATATGTATCTATTAAATTATTTAAATGATTTTGAAGAAAGCCAATATCATTACATATTGTTGCAATTCTTAAAATTTCATTATTTAATGTATTATATTTTATATTATATGGATATGCATGAATGCTCATGCAAAAATATGTTTCTTGTAAATTTAAATATGTCATCCTTACGATATAAATTAATAGTAGTTTTAGTTAATGTTAATTTAATGTTCATATCTAGATATACACCTTATTTATCATTAATATTGGTTTTGTTAAGAATAAGGCTTTCTGGATAAATGTGCTCACTAATTGAATAAAAATTATTAGAATTAAATACACATATATCATCAATGTATCGAAACATATATTTCATATATTTATATTGTTTAGATTTAGTTTTTACACAGTTATGAACAAATTCATATTCTATAAAGCTTAAAAACAAGTCAGCTACAATTGGGCTACTATTACCACCCAATGGAACACCTTTTACTTGTCTAAATATAGATGTCCCTACTTTTAAATAATTTTGATTTATCAAAATATTTCAGGATTCTATTAATTCAATTTTATCCATATATTTATATTTATTTGATGGTTTAATTTTTGTTAGATAGGCGTTATAATTATTATAACATATATATGTATATATTTTTCCGAATATAAGATTAATTAATTTTACTAACGCTTCTTTAATATCTACTAAATCTAGATTTGTATAAAGCGTACTAAAATCGTATGTATTTATATTTTGAAAATTTATTCCTTTTGTTTGTTCTAAAAATTCTTTTGTAGAATTAAATTCTTTTGTAAGCATATCAGTTAATGGCGTGCTTCTGCCAAAGACAACTGCGTTCAAATATCTGGGATCAGTCATCTCCAGCACAGGAGGAGTGGCAAAAGACGTCACCACTCGCATCAACGCAAGCTGGACAAAATGGAGAGCAGCCACTGGAGTTTTGTGCGACAAACGCATGCCAGACAAACTCAAATCGAAGTTCTACAGAAGCGTAATACGGCCTGTAGCAATGTACGGTGCTGAGTGCTGGGCAATGACAGCAGAAGCAGAACGTAAGCTTGGATGCATGGAAACCAAAATGCTAAGGTGGATCGCAGGAAAGACTCGCCTAGATCATGTCCGTAACGAAGACATCCGCAAGCGATTTGGCGTAGCACCCATAGCAGACAAACTGAGAGAATCAAGGCTGCGATGGTATGGACATGTAATGAGGGCAGACGTGAACACATTAGCGCAGGCACCATTTCAAATCGAGGTCGACGGAAAGAGACCAATAGGAAGACCACAGAAAAGATGGATGGATACCCTTCTTAAGGACATGAAAATGGTCGGACTCACGCCCAAAGACGCAGCAAAGAAGGCATTTTGGCGTCAACGATCGTGGCAAGCGGACCCCGTCATACGGGATAAACGCTAAGAAGAAGAAGAATTAATACTAAAATAGTGTTTTTTATACCAGTATTAATTTCGATTACCTTGCAATATTTTTAAAGTGTGCTTTAGTTACTGTATTTTATTCATATAGACAGAAAGTGGTTTTAATGTACATTTAAACACACTACATATGAACCTAGGTTTTATTGGATTTTTATGTAATTTTGGATTCCAATATAATATAGGTATAGTTTTATTATCTAAGTCAACCTTTATACCCTTTTTATCCATTATAGAACAGTGACTTGTAATAATTGTTTCTAAACTTAACTCACTACGTTCATATGTTGGATTTACATTTAAATCATTAGAATTAACCTCTTTCATTAGTATATCATAATAAAGCTTTTTGCATATAAAGACATAGTTATTGCTAGCTTTATCAATAGTTGTTATTATATAGTTATCCTTTAAGTTAGTAAGTTCTTTATACATATCTTTATTAATTTTATCTTTTCTTTTATAATTGTTTGTTATTTTCATTTTATTTTTAATTTTATCAAATATATAATCTTTGCAAATTTTTATCTTAGATATATTCGAGCTTTCACTGTTAATCAGCTTACTAAAGTAAGCAATTAAATTATTATATAACGAATTGTAAATTTTATTTTTGTCGTTGTTATTATTTAATCTATATTTATACCCTTTTGATAGCATTTTCCTTAATTCATTGTTTTCAATTAATTCTAGATTATGGGTACATATGCTCATTTATTTTATCAAAACTAAGACTTTTACAATTGCATTCTGTTTCCATTGTGTTTCTAATATTATCGTTACATACTGATTTTAATTCTTTTTATAATTACAAATTTTTCGTCCTAATGGTGGTAGGAGTTTATACCTTATTTTAGGAATATATTTACTTAAATCTGACCCTATTATTTCTTTACTTTTAGAATTATTTAAAAGTCCGGCTATATTTATGTTATCTATACATTTATTAATGAAGTTTATGGTTAATGTATATTTTCTATTGTTATTATTAACATTTATTGTACGATTATAGTATTTTGTATTTGAATAACTGTCTATTATACAACTTAGCCTTCATAGTCGTTAATTAATTTTTGATTTATTATACATATGATATCTTTAGAAAAACGTCTTATATTTACATTAAGATCGTTTAGCTTATTATCTCTTAAAAGTTGTTTTAATATTTCTAATCGTTCATTTATATACATATCTTTTTTAATATTTTTAACTCTATTTTTCCTATTCCTTTTATCACAATGATTTCTTGGTTTGCGTTTTACTGGATTATTATAATATAGTTGTTTATTATGTATTATACTACTTCTGCCAATTCCTTGTACCACGTCATTCAATCCTAATGGGTACATGGAATTAAGCGTTTTAATCCAAAAATCTTATTTTTCAAATAGTTTTTGATTTAATATTGAAATGTTTTCTTCGATAATATGTTCTAAAATAAATAATTTACAGTTTTTAATATCATGTCCTATTAATCTCATATGTTTATGAAATATAGTTTGACTATTATGCTGTATATTATATATGTGTTGCCTAAACCTAGTTTTTAACATTTGATATGTTTTTCCTATATATTGCAATCCACATGTACATTGTATAAGATACACTACACCTGCGGTATTGCAGTTACAATTATTATTAATATTTAATGAAAAACATTTGTTTGACGTATTACTTACGATACAATTATTATTTATAAATGTCGGAGCGTTTAAAGAACTCAATGAAAACTAATTTTCCTGCCAATGCAATAAACGAGGTAAGTGGAGATTTAGCTTCTCTTGAATATATTTCGGAGGGGGAACTCCCCCGGTACCAAAATTATCCAACCTCGTGATTATCAGACTTTTGGTGCCTCTGGAAAGGCAGAACATGTTCAATGTTTTTAAAAGGGGCTTTGCCGATCGATTTAAAAAAAAGGATATTGTTCAATGCGATTAAATATTATGAATCTGAGATTAAAATCTCATTCTGCACTCCTAATCTGGCAATGTCGTACGTCGACTACTTTGAAAAAGAGCATTCGGAACAAGGTATAATTGCTTCCAAACCAATCCTGGCAACAATAAAGATAAATAACATGCCCACATACATTTCAGAACAAGATATATCAGCCCTAGAAACTGATTACAAAATCTCTAACGTGCGCTTTATAAAAGGGATTAAAGGCTTCCCCATTCCCGTGGCGTTCTGCAATGCCCCGGTTGATGAAGCTCTAAAACTATCGATTTCGACATGCAATCCTTTTATGGGGTATAATTTGAGATTTTCAATAATCGAAACCGACTCACTAACGTACCCTCACTGCAACAATTGCCATCAGTGGGGGCATTGGTCTGCTGGCTGTTCTCTACCCCATAAGTGCGGCGTGTGTGGTACAACTGCTATACATCCTGAGAAGTGCGAAAGTAAGCCATTTTGCGCAAACTGCGGTGGTGAGCACCCCGCATGGTCAAAAAAGTGTAAAATCTTTAAAGCGTACCAAAAGAGACACAGGGGTGTGACAGCAAAACCGACTAGCTTCGTGGAAGCTGTCTCGTCTAACAAGAAAGACGACAGGATGCCGGATAAGGAAATTCTTAAACTTATTGAAATGAAGCATCAGGCATCAATGATTCAACTTGAAAAATTGGTCCAAAAATTGGTGGGTCAATTAGCGGAATCCTTCCGTTCTCCTCCTTCTGGGAAGACTAACAATATTAAGAAGCCACCAAAATCTAAGAAACGAAACGGGTCAGCGCTGAGCATAGCTGCTCTGAAGCTTGCTCGGAAGGATTCGATCTGGGCTATGGCTAACGAGGGAAATGAAGATATCGCCCGTGAGCAAGCGACTCCATTTGTCGTGACGGGAAGCGGTAAAGGCGACCTTTCCGCCTCTAGTTGCGACTAGGTGGAGGGCGTCCCACTTCGGTAACACTTACGCAATGGGAAGTAATCAAGGGCCTTTTTCACTGAATATCCTTCAGTGGAATTCAGGAGGTGCTGCCCCCTTAGCCTTCTATCTGGTAGAAATGCAGATGTTATAGTCCTTCAGGAGACGCGGTCTATCAGTCTCCCCCAGGATATTACTCCATTTATCCCTAAGCACATATACACCCACTTTACTCCTTACATAACCCCATCACTCCTTTTCATCTCAAGGTCTTTTAACCCTAGTGAAAAGTTCCTTAAGATCATCCCTCCTATTAAACTACTCTTGTCCAGCCCTATTTTGTTTAGCTATATCACTTTGTAAGAACGGTAAGCGTATAAGCATAGCCAATGTCTATATTCGGCCAGGAGAAATTCACAAAAACCGTGACTTCCTGGATCAAATATTGGGGAGCGGTTATGACATGTTACTTGGTGACTTCAACGACAGAACTGGTCGTTGGATTAATGCAGCACTCCGCAGAGCAAGGATCGACTATCTTATTCATAAACCACCTTCCCCAATCTTTCATTGCTCTACAACAAATTCACTCCTCGACATATTACTGCTACATAAGATGTGGTTGTTGAAACCCATTTGCACCGAGCAGTCGCGTCAACAACAGACCACCTCTCATGACCTAATTCGCTGGCGGCTAGAGGACGATACGTTGCTTAGAAGAAGGTTTCACTTTGACCCTATTAGAGTGGCCTTCTTTCAGGCAGCTATCCAACTTTTCCCCAGAATTGAAATTGAGAGTTTGACTCAATTTAATTCCTACCTCTCATCGCAAGCTACCGCGATCCTTTCAACTACCTATAAAGGTCGAATATACAATCCTACCCCAACAAAGATCAAGGTCCTAGCTAAAATGTTACACCTTCCTAATCTCTCTGTTTCCGCCAGACATATCCTCTCGAATGAATATTGGAGCTCTAGATATAGGCTCCAGCTGAGCAGGGATAGGGCAAGCATTGCTCACCTAAACCCTTCTCAGGCTTCCTTCTGGAAGATATTCAAGAAGGAGAAGTTTGTTTGCTGGAAGGATAGAGCCTTGGTTTGGATTGGTAGCATAGGCCTTGACAAAGTTTTAGAGGAGTCACTTTCCTTACATAATTATGGAGCCACTCAATCTCCCCAACCAATCCCGCCTTGGTGTGACTTCAGGAGTAGGGACTTATCTGTTATAGATATCCTTAACTCCTGGGGACCACTCCCGGGCACCTCCAAATCCCACGCGCCACTCACCACTCGTGTCTGTCAGCTTTTGACATACAGTCAGAGAAAGGAGGTCGCCATCACAATGCTACTAGCCTCCCCGTCTGACATAGCGGACATCAACATCAGCCGTCGAGTTTTTTACCTAAAAAGAGATTAATCACTTGTCCTAAAGATCTGCGGCCCATCTCGATTCAAAACGCCCTCATATCCATCTACGAAAAAGCGCTTGCGCGTAGAATCCGCGTTCATTTATGTAGGCGTAATTTGATCCCACCGAGTTTTCATGGGTTTGTCAAAGGGCGCTCGGTTCATTCAGCAATTGGTGAAGTGCATCAGTTTTGTCAGGATAATAGTCATCAGCTTGCTGTGGCTGTTTTTCTTGATTTTTCAGCTGCATTTGACCGGATCTCCATTCCCTTCGTTATCTCCTCTCTCAGGTCCCTCGGGTTGCCTGCGAGAATTGTTAACAGGGTGGAGATATTGCTGTACACCAAGCGGTTCTACTATGAAGACGACCCTGATGCGCGTCAGTTCTACCCTATTACGGGTGTACCTCAAGGATCCCCACTTTCTCCTATCTTATATCTTGCTGCATCCATTGTTCTATTCAAGAATTTTAAACGTGATCAACATCTAGTGGTATGCTGATGATACCACAGCCTTGTTCTCTGGACGCAGGTGCAAAGATGTAATCTCTGACATCAGCCGTTTCTTTTTAAGATTAAAAGACCAGTTGCCCCCATCCAATCTTATTTTAAACTCCTCTAAATCACAGGTGGTAGTCTTTAATGGCGTTCCTGCCACCAAAAAGAAACTTAAGAGACTAGCACTCTCTGCATTCTCCTCCATTTTGCAGCATCAACCACTCCCCATCTTCACGAGTCGAGTAAAATATCTGGGGTTCACCGTTACGGTGAATTGGTCGGCGAAAGCTGACCTGGATAGACTTAAACGTATCCTGAAGAAAGCTAGGTGGGCTATGAAACGGGCCCAGCATCTGTCATTGAATGGGATAACCCAAGTGCGCCTCTGGGGTACTTGGGCTATCTCGAGATTAGTCTTCTTCTCACGAGGACGTCCCCCAGAACAAAGACTAAGGTTTCTCAAGCTCCTCATCTCGAGATTACCAACCATAGTCCGCCTTGACTGGACCCTTAGGTGTGTGAGAGACCCCGAATGGTTCAGTCAGAGGGCGGCGCGCTGGTGTGGCCGAGGGGCTCAGATCCATCTGGATCTGAGGCCGTGAATATAAGTTGAAGATTTCAAAATACACGTCGTGAACAGCTTCTATTTAAAGTTTTCTTTTGCATGTTTTTGTTTCTTAAGTTTTTTTTATCAGTTATATAGTTATTAATAAAACCCTTACTTACTTATTTATAACATCACAAACTATACAATTTTTTCTGTTACATTTAAAAGATCTAAAATTTAAATCATTAGTACTTACGTATTTTTCTATGGTTTAAGCTACAACAATTTATTCGACACAAAGTAATCTAGAATAAAATGTAAGTAACCTTAAACAACAATTTATTCAACACAATAAGGACTCGAATCAATGTCGCTGGATAGTCAACAAATCAATCAACTCTCACAGTCATCTGGCCAACGGTCGAACATTCGACTAGAACGCTTCGATGTGTCTTCGGATGAAAGCGACAGTTAAAGAAAGTTTAAGCTTTGGAAACGCAACTTCACATATTTGCTGACGACGAGTCCAGACGTAAATCCTTTGGAATGCCTCATGATGCGTGTTGAAACACAAGTCGATGAGCTCATTGAGGATTTCACGGAATTTAAGGATGCCATGTCTACACTGGAGCGAATATATATAAAGAAACCTAATGAAATTCTTGCGAGACACATACTGTCGATTCGATCACAGAAAATCGACGAAGATATAGATTCCTTTGTGCAGTCACTACGTTCATTGTCCAGAGATTGCAATTTCAAAACTGCAACCGCTGATGAGTTTAGGAATGAGTACATAAGGGATTCGTTTATACGGGGTTTGCGGTCAGATACAGTCAGACAGCGTCTTCTCGAATTTGATCAGTTGGATTTGGACAGGGCTGTCACTGTCGCTAAATCACTTACGACCGCACAACAAAGTATCGGCTTGTATCATTTGACTGACGAATCAGAACCAACTCAGCGGTTAAGTGTGGTGGCTGTCAACACTGAGAAGAAAATATCCTCTGTAATTAAAATTGATCCCGATAACGAATTGGGTTCAAGTCAACATTGTGTAAATCAGAGGAGTGTTACTCCGAACCGTTATACGTACGTAAAGGGTACAACATGTTATTTATGTGGAGGAAGAAAACATCAACGATTAAATTGTTCAGCCAGAATGATAACATGTCATAAATGCGGAAAACAGGGCCACTTTGCTCGTGTATGCTATTCTTCAAAACGAGATCAAATATCATCGTCAGCTGTATTACTTTCATCCCTCAACGTGAATTCAACCTTTCAGCTAAAGGTCCCGATCTATATTATGGATAGGAGGTTCGAAGCATTAGTCGACACTGGCAGCTCTTTGAACTTCTTGGATAGTAAAGTCGCACAGGCGTTAGGCCTTCAAGTACATCGGGCAGATACCCAAGTATATTTGGCGTC
Organism: Pomphorhynchus laevis; assembly: GCA_012934845.2. NCBI lineage: Eukaryota > Metazoa > Acanthocephala > Palaeacanthocephala > Echinorhynchida > Pomphorhynchidae > Pomphorhynchus > Pomphorhynchus laevis. Next base: position 78,892 of record WNNJ02002239.1, read on the forward strand.
AAAAACCATAAAAAGGGTATCCGGAAAATGCACAGTAAATTTGGAACTCGACAATAAAAAGTACCTAAACGTCGACATGTTTATTCTACCACAACTTTGCACCGACGCCATTTTGGGTCTACCATTCTTGAAAAAACATGATAAATTCACAATACAATTTGGTGGATCTTTGTCATGCTTTAAAATGGTAGCTGCATCGATAGTTGAAATCGAGAGTCCTCGATTATTTCAAAATCTTAGTTCAGATGTACACCCTATTGCAACAAAAAGCCGTTAGTTCAACAAACAAAATACAAAATTTATTCGAAGCGAGATACAACGGATGCTAAATAATGATGTAATCGAGGAGAGCATATCTCCATGGCGAGCGCAAGTTGTCGTTGTATCCCGGAATACTGGTAGATAACAACTTGTAGTGGATTTTTCACAAACGATAAACCGCTATACGTTTCTGGATGCTTATCCGCTACCGAGAATAGCTGATCTTGTGAATGAGGTTTCTAAACAAATATTATTCTCTTGTCGATTTAAAGGAAGCATATTACCAGATCGATATCGACCCACTAGAACGACACTATACAGCTTTCGAGGCTTGCGGAAAACTCTACCAATTCAAGCAAATTCCCATGGGGGTAACAAATGGAGTTTCCAGTTTCCAGCGATACATAAATAAGTTTATAGAGATCAACGGGTTAAAAGGGGTGTATTCATACCTTGATGACATTATTGTGTGTGGCACAACGATTTCGGATCATGATGAAAATCTAAAACGGTTTAAAGACGCTTTGCATCGATACGGACTTCAAATCAATAACGATAAAACCCAGTACCGTGTTTAAACAATACGCACGCTTGGGTACGAGATATCCCACAAAACATTATGACCCGATCCCGGTCGACTCGCAGCGCTAAATCAACTAAGGATTCCACACGATAATCAGACACTCAAACGACTTATGGGTTTCTTTTCCTATTATAGCAAGTGGATTAAGAATTTTTCAACAAAAATAGCGACTTTGACAAGAACGGACTTGACGTTTCCATTGGATAGACTCGCTCGTGAAGCTATAGAATTGATCAAAACCGATATAAAAAGTGCATGCGTACATAACATCGACGAGGATGTTCCTTTCGTGGTTGAAACTGATGCATCCAACACTGCAATTGGCGCGACACTATTTCAAAACGACAGACCCGTGGTTTTCTTTTCAAGAACCCTGAACATTCACGAAAGACGACATCATATTATAGAAAAGAAGCATACGCAATAATCGAAGCCTTGCGAAATTGGAAACACTACCTGGCGCCACGTCTATTTACTCTCATAAATGACCAGAAGTCTGTAGCCTTCATGCTTGATCACACAAGTCATGCGAAAGTCAAAAACGACAAAGTCGCAAGATGGTGAATGGATCTCGCAAGTTTCCGGTACGCAATACGATATCGCCCGGGGAACTCTAATAAATCGGCTGATGTTATGTCACGCGACGTATGTGGATCAATAAATCATCTTGAGGATATTCATAAACTTCACGAAAAATTGCTACACCCAGGGCTCACACGGATGTTACATTTTATACGAAATCAAAACCTTCCCTACTCGGTAAGTGACGTACGGGAGATTACGTCAATGTGTCAAATTTGCTGTCGTATCAAGCCACGTTTCTACAAACCTCCAGTTGATCTTCATATGATAAAGTTGACCTCTCCCATGGAACGCATATCAGTTGTTTTCAAAGGTCCTCTTCCACGATCATCAACCGGCGCAACATATTTGTTCGCTGCAATCGATGAGTAACTCGCTATCCATTTGCTTTTGCTGTCCGCGATACATATGCAAAAACGGCTAAAGCGTGTATTCGTCAAATCATTGCGTTATGTGGATGTCCAAATTATATCCATTCGGACCGTGGAGCTGCTTTTCTCTCTCGAGACTTGAAAAATTGGCTGAGCGGTTTGGGTATCTCTTCAAGTCAAACGACTCCTTTCAGACCACAAGGGAACTCACAATGTGAAAGGTTAAATGGAACGTTATGGAAGAGCATCTTGTTGGCACTTGAAAATGAAAAATTGGGTCTACCAAGATGGGAAGAGAAATTACCAGATGCGTTATCGTCCATTCGCGGACTTCTCTGCACTGCAACGAATGATACTCCACACAATCGAATTTTCGCATTTCCGAGACGATACCCTTAAAACCTCAGTCTACCGGGTTGGTTGACGCTAATAACGTGCTATTCCAGCGACTGAATAGATTCTCGAAATATGAGCCTGCTGTAGATAAGGTCGAACTGCTTAACGCGAATCAAGCCTATTCAACTATACGTGATGGGACGGGGAGAGTTCAAACCGTGTCTACACAGGCACTTGAAAATGAAAAATTGGGTCTACCAAGATGGGAAGAGAAATTACCAGATGCGTTATCGTCCATTCGCGGACTTCTCTGCACTGCAACGAATGATACTCCACACAATCGAATTTTCGCATTTCCGAGACGATACCCTTAAAACCTCAGTCTACCGGGTTGGTTGACGCTAATAACGTGCTATTCCAGCGACTGAATAGATTCTCGAAATATGAGCCTGCTGTAGATAAGGTCGAACTGCTTAACGCGAATCAAGCCTATTCAACTATACGTGATGGGACGGGGAGAGTTCAAACCGTGTCTACACAACATCTTGTTCCAGAAGGAAGTAGAGAGTGTGAAAACCAATCGACATCGACTAATTCAATAAATCCGTGTACAAATGAGTTGAAAAATGAATAAATATCAACATATCACAACGACCTGGCCGAACCTACGATGTTATACGACAACGATATCGAGGAATTTTCACAAACCAGATATCGGGATTAAGAGACGAACAAACATATTGAGAGGAGAAGAATGTTATATTAATTCGATTTAGTTTTATTCTAGATTACTTTGTGTTGAATAAAACCTACTTGGTTTAAGCTACAACACAAATCGCTTGTGTGTTCGTGAATCATGGGATGATTTGCTACTAAAAGTAGCAACAGTCATTTGCTACAGTCGATTTGTTTTTATTGGTAGCTCACCTCCTAATGAGCAGTTTAGACAACTTTTCATTCTCGAGTGGCTAATGAACCAACCGGCTTGTGTCAGCCCTATATATCCACATTATGGGATATTTCAGATCCCTCCGCTAACACCAACGGTAAAGTTGACATCAAATGTCATGCAAACTGTTATTTTTTTAATAGAGGCTAAAAATGAAATCAACTTCTATGTACATGTTTTTGTATAGTCACTTCGCTGGTGGGGAAGAAACTAGAATTAATGAATAAGGTAATTCGTTTTGCTCTAGTAATGGTCGGAATCCCCTATCTTCATTATTCTGGATATGATACTCAACTTCTGGATCAAGTTGAACTTAATCATTTGGATATACTATTCGAAAGCGATTGCATTCAGGTATAATGATACTTGCAAGTCCCTGGTTCTCATTTGTGGTTGAAAAGTTTAACTCAGTATACAAAAGGCTTGCTTCCATGCAACTTTTACTCAAAGAGCGAAATGTGTTAACTGTTATGTGCGTGCAAGCTCCCAAAATCGGTGGAAGTAGTCTAGAATCGATGAAATCGATCATCACATTAAAAAAGGTCATTGTGGTTGAACAAACTTCGCAATGACAAATCTGCAGACGTTAAATTCATAAGGCTTTAGATTGTGTAGGCTTGGAATGTGTACAAGAACTTATAAGTTGATAGTTTTATTGATGTCAGAACTTACATTACACTCATGTCTTCTTGTATTTATACATTCACATTGCCGGCATAATAGGCTACTGATCACATGAGTGCATCCTGCGTGCATAATGCGCCCTGCATTATGCATGCACAATGCATTATGCATAATGCATGATACGCTTTCCATTACGCATGCATAATGAGTTACTAACCACGTGACGCCGCTACATGTGACGTAACGTGATTGTGATGTCTTCGATCCCTTGAGCTTCTCCATTCAGCTCCCGCTTGAATTTCTTTACCAGCTTCTTCGTTGCATATTCGTATACTGCTTACATGTTGCAGCTTTCCATCCACCTCTACCACGTCTGGCCTATTGATGATATCGGTTACTGTCCGTACTGGCCATGGCGTCGTACACTTAGTATAAGGCGCCTTCACAAATACCTTTTCGCCCTTTTCTGATTTTTGAGGAGTAGGGATTTCGTTTGCTATTGTCTGGCGTGTCTGTAGTCATACTACGTCGGTGGCTATACAATACGTTCGCTGGCGATGCCTTGTCTTCATGTCTTGGAGCCGAGTAATACCAGTACACCGCTTCCGCTAATGTGATTCGACCTCTTACCGCTATCCGTTTGATCGTCCTGTGAACTATTTCGATAATTCCGTTTCCTTCAAGTCTATTTGCGCAGCGATAAACGATGCTCACTCCCCATCTTTTGAAGAAACATGTGAATGCTTCTGAGTGAAATGACCTTTAGATGGCCCAACTACATTATGCGCTTCTTCTAACCTTAATTGTCACCAGATGATAAACCTGCTGGGTCTGCAGTCTATAATGAACATAAATGTCGAGACTTTGTAGTGCGTTATTTCGTACGCTATTCTAATCCACGTGCTATCAACGCTCAACCTACATTTCTCTTGTCTGATCGGATTATGGTCAATTGAGCGACACAGCAAGTATCCTGATACCACTATATTCGCCTGCTCTAATAGACTTGAAGGAAACGGAACTATTTCGATAATTCCGTTTCCTTCAAGTCTATTTGCGCAGCGATAAACGATGCTCACTCCCCATCTTTTGAAGAAACATGTGAATGCTTCTGAGTGAAATGACCTTTAGATGGCCCAACTACATTATGCGCTTCTTCTAACCTTAATTGTCACCAGATGATAAACCTGCTGGGTCTGCAGTCTATAATGAACATAAATGTCGAGACTTTGTAGTGCGTTATTTCGTACGCTATTCTAATCCACGTGCTATCAACGCTCAACCTACATTTCTCTTGTCTGATCGGATTATGGTCAATTGAGCGACACAGCAAGCATCCTGATACCACTATATTCGCCTGCTCTTTTTAAAATTAAGTCAGGAATGCATTATCTTGCCAGGGATAGAGTACTGTTCACACCTAAGTGGTGTTGAGAACGACGATTTCTTAGTATCTTCATGCGCTCATCATCTGTACATTTGGCCACTTTTGCGGCTTGTTCATTGACCTTATTTTCATTGATCATTTGCAACAATCGAGTTGGCACCCTTGTCAGAACATCGGTATTGTTCGTCTGCCCAGTAACATATTCTATCTTCATTTATTGAGAGCTCAGTAACTAAGTCAGCAACTATTTGTAGACGTATTTTTATTGGAGTATCGCTGAGTCCTGATACTCTCACGTTGCTGTCCTTCTTCAAAGCGGAATTTAGCCATGTGACGACTGTAGCCTAGTCACTTTTGATGACGACCTTATTCGCTCCCTACGCTATCGCAATGTTTATTCTTTATGGCTGCTTCTATGTTTGCGACATTGATATGATGCGCATCAGCCTGGGCGATTTCCAGGTTGTACAAGATTTGTACAAAATCTTGATACAAGATTTTATATCTTGTATCATGGCTCTCGATTCTGACATAATTTGATTATCCCAACTTCCCCGGCAATCGTATCTCTTTATGAAACTGGTATACGGTCGAAACCAGCCACATATCGGAAAATGTCCAATCATTTTTCCCACATCACGAAAACTGATCCCTTCGTGTCAACGATTATTTTACTTTGAAAATCGTCTTGTCGTGGCTCCGCAATAGTATTCCAGCGCGCTCTTTAATTCGCTATCCTAGCACGCGAGATTCAACTATTGTTATCAGTGGTTTGGGATCTAGTTCGTAGAGCTTGATATGGTTGAACACAACTTCGGGATTAATCAGCTTGTTATTTATAATAATATCATCGAAATAATAATTACATTCCGCCTGTATGTCCTTTCGTGTGCCCAGTGTGTAGCTCATTATTCGTCTCATGATCTTTGGAGCAATGTTAAGACCAAACCCGACTCTCGTCAGCTTTAAGCGTTTCTCTTTGAACTTAACATACTAGAATTGCTGCAACTCGTCCACAACTCTTATCTGTAAGTATGCCTTCTTAATATCGATTACGTGAAGTGATAACTTGAGCCTGCCTTCTTCATTTTCTCATCGTATCAACGTATACCTGGATATGACCGGTATGACTCTGGATATGTTCGTTTAGCTCACGGTAGTCCATCACAGGTCTGACTTTGGATTTATGCAGTTGAAAAACGGCCATCATTGGAATTAATTCAGTGTTGCTGGGTTCTGTCTCAACTAGCCATCCCTTATCCATTCATCTTTGAACTTCAGAGTTGAACTTATCCTCCATTTATTTCGTCATGTTATAGCGTGCGCAAAGGTTGTTCAACTTCGGGGGTTGTGCCTTCAAAATCCATGCAACAATCCACGTACCAGACTCAAATTTCGCCGAAACATCCACATTATCTATTGAAACTGGTTCAACAGAAGCCGTGCATACTGTTTTTAAAACATCGTACGAAGTCGTTATGCCGTCCATTAATTGCATTTTTCCCTCTGCATCGATTCGCAATCCACCCAGCTGCTCAATAACATCCACTCCAAGCAGACCATAGTAACCGGGTATTAGCTTTGTTGTTCCTAGATAGTTTCCGTGGACTCCTCTCTTACCCACTACAATCGCTCTAGCTACCAGTTCGCATGCGGCTTTCCTTTCGTCCATTGCTGTGACCATTAATGGTCTCCTCGTAGTCGTTACTTTCCTTAATGCTCCTGCTGATATTATCGTGTTGCTACATTCAGTATCGACCAAAGTTGTTCTCTGGCAACATCCAATTGTCACATTGATGTCGCAGAGGTTGTATGTCCTTGCTGAGAGACCTAAGGAAGCTATCCGTAGATCTCCCCTTCAGTGGTAGCACTTAACTCTTGAGTAAGATGGTTTCTTGTTGCTCCCCATAGTCACTGCTCTATTACACACCGAATAAGGCTTTTCTAAACCGACTGTTGCATTCGCTTCAGTGTCTCAACGATCATTAACTAGAGTCTGTGTTATGGAAACTAGTTGATCGCTAGTCATTAATTAGAACTCAACCATAGACATTTCGATAATAAATGCACAGTGCAGCAGGCTGACATCACTCGTAACTTTACTGGCCAGCTTCCTAAACCTTGCCATATATTCAGAGACACCTTGCGTTTCGTTCCATCTTGACGCCGTGAGCACCGTATATGCGTCGAGCTTGCTGATTCCAAAGTGGCGGTTAAGCTATTTAAGCTTTGGGTAGCTTTTCTCGGATTATTCGCTGAAGCTCTCGTAGACATCGAAGACCCCCTTAATCAAGAATAGTGACAACAACTGCTTCGGGTCCTTGCATCCTCAAGTCTCACCACTAGGTCGGATTTTCTAAGTCGTTCTTACACTCCACTTCTGCCAGCGTACTTCTCAATCGAATCGGTTCGCTTTATAGCCGAAATAGCTTGTACAAGAAAAATAACTTAGAAGTTGGTAATATTATTGATTTCAGAACTTACATTACACTCATGTTTTCCTGTATTTATACATTTACATTGCCGGCATAATGGGCTACTGATCAAGTAAGTGCCTTATGAATGCGTGATGCGCTCTGCATTATGCATGTACAATCAATTATGCATTATGCATTAATAACCACCACACTTGTATAATACGCTTTCCATTATGCATGCATAATGAGTAACTAATCACGTGACGCCACTACATGTGACACTTGACTACAAAATGGTTAAGACAGATCTTCAGATGTACATGGAACTCAGGAAAAGTTCTTAGTAAGAGACAAATCGCCGTCGTGTAGTGATATTGATATATACGAAATGTGATCGGCAAATATGTTCCAATTACAGGGGTATTATGTTTCTTAGTCTTTCTGGTAAGTTATTCGCAAGGATTCTTTAATTGAGGTTTGGCATATAGTAAAGATTGCAAGATGAGCAATGTTGCTTTCACCAAGTCGTGTAACTACGGACCGAATATTTATCCTTTTAACAATTCTCGAAAGGACTGAGTTTGCCCACCCAGTCCACGTGTGATTTGTGGATCTAAAGAAAGCGTTAGGCCAAGTTCCCAAAATGATGATGTGGTAGGTACAAGGTATATATCCGGTGTCATTATATCTTCATATTATTACATCTGTTGACAAATCTAGTAGGTCTGTGTGCATGTTTTATCAATACGTCAGATTCGTTTCTCATAGGTGTTGAAATTCAACAATATTGTTTTTTTTGTTTCTACTTCTGTTCCTAGATTACATGAGCAAAATATTAAAACTGGCTTCTTTACCGAATTTCAATCTTCAACTCGGTTTCATTATGACATCATATGTGCTTTTTGGAGATGATGTTGTCTTGCTGGCTCCCGTTATGATAACGTACAATTCTATTCAATGGAATGCTTAGTACTGAGGGTATTGCTCTTGAGTGATGGTAAAGCAATAAAAAGAGATTAAAAGACGATATTTATTTATTGATCACTCTTAATTATTATCTTGAGCTATGTCATGAACTTATTTTTTTGATCCAACAAACACACTCTTGGCTATATGTGACCGAAATGAAGTTCCATCATGACCCGGCCAGTTTAAACTTTAGAGATAAAATTTAGAACTCGGTCATCAGCAAGAATCTCAAAGTGTTCAGCTAATGCAGTAATGCATTATTGTGCACATTATTTGTTGTTTAGCGGGTGCTGAACCTTTCGACAAAGTTTATTTATTGATCACTCTTAATTATTATCCTAAGCTATGTCATGAACTTATTTTTTTGATCCAACAAACACACTCTTGGCTATATGTGACCGAAATGAAGTTCCATCATGACCCGGCCAGTTTAAACTTTAGAGATAAAATTTAGAACTCGGTCATCAGCAAGAATCTCAAAGTAAAGTCGCTGCTTTTTCATAATGAAGAAAATCATTTGTAGTGAATAAGACAAGTAAATAGGATGCATAGTGAACGCTTTCTGAGTGAGTTACTTTGGGCTAAACATTCTAAAGAGAGACTCCCGTAGTAAACCTGAGGGCAGGCGGAACGAGCAAAATCCAAATTTTGCCACAAAACGGATCCAAGTTATCTGAATTTAAGCTTTGGTATATCACTAAAGATCGCGACGGCTGAAGTAGTCTCATTCGCTGATTGTACATACGACTCGATATTTAGTAAGTGGTGACAAATTGGGATCTTTTTAGTTTGACGCACTTTGCCCAAATTACGCAAAAAGCCTGATTATTGTACATCTTTATGTGCTCTTTCGAATAGCGTTTATTTTTTGGGAGAAATGCGTTTTGGTTAAAAATTTTAAAATTTAAATCTTTTTATAAACATTTAAAATTTAATTTAAAATTTTTTTAAAGTCGCTAGGGACTCAAAACTTCATTTTAGTAAAATATACCAATAACCATTGTAATTGTAATCATTTTAAAATATTTCAACAAAGGATTCAAAAAATATTTAAATTTAGTTTTTCTCCCAAAAATTAAAGATTTTATTTCAAAATATCTCTAAAAATACAAATACTATCCTATTACTGTTATAGCGCCATTCTAATCGCCACATCCACTATGATCCATATTTAAAATATATAGTTATTTGTATATTGCTTTAAAAAGTTATTCAAAATTAATTGTAAATAGTTTTTATTTTTTCAATTTTGATCGATCAATCGATTGTTGTTGTAAAAAATTGATGCTATTATTTGGATAACCGCATAATTTTAGATGTCTAATAATATAAATTTAGAATGGATATTGCGAAACATTTCTACAGAATTAAATGCTGTCAAGGTTTTACAGAATTATCGATTAATTCCAAGTGCTATGTAATAGTTATATTTGGATCTAAATAATTATATATTTATCTTATTTTTTAGAAATAAGATGCTGTCGTAAGCATCTAATGACATTAAGTGTCAGATGTAATAAAGTATATTGGAGATGCCAAAAATCGGAATTATCCGCTTCAATTACAGTTCGAAGTGGGACTTTGTTTGAAGGAGCACGATTACCGCTTCGTAAAACAATTGTGTTCATGTAATGTCGGTTCAAACAATTAACCTGCATTAGATTTTGCGAAAAAAAATTGACGATTGATCACAGCACGACCGTTGACTACAATAGTTGCATGCGCAAGGCTTGTGCTGGTGAAGTATTACTACAAAATCCATGTAAGATAGGGGGCGAAAATATAATAGTTGAGATCGATTAAACAGTTTTCACCCGCCGGAAAAACTGTTTTTTTTCCGGCGGGTGAAAATAACCGCCGGAAAAAGACAGTTTTTCCGGCGGTTATTCACGCCACCGAATACCCACAACAATGGGTATTCGGTGGCGTGTGTAGAGAAACATCTAAAGTGTTTATTTTTGCTGTCTATCATAGAAATGCTAAAACTCTTAACGAGTGCATAAAGCAGTGCATACTACCTGGATCGATCATTCATTTATACCTCTGGAAAGGGTTTTGTGGTGCGCAAAGCCTATAAGGGTACAGATTTGAACACCGAACTGGAAATCATTCCGTTGAGTTTGTTAGCTCAGAAGGAATTCTTACTCAACAAATTGAGTTCACATGGTACCAGCTTAAATCAGGCAATAGAAAGAGATGGGGTACACATCGATCAATGATCGACTTAAGTCGAATTCATTTGGCACAGACGTCATCGAAATGACAATAAATTAGAGTCCATATTTTAGTGTCTAAGAAATTTTAAGATATGCCAATAATTTTACTTATTTGGTAATATTTGGTAAATATTTGCAATCATTGTGCCTTATTAAAAAACTTATAAGTAAAACATGTTTTTTGAATCCGTTGGTTTAGTTCCGATATAGCGTACTAATCTATTGATCAGCAAAAAACAATGGCACTCATATTGAATGCAACCGCATAGTTTAATCACATATTTATCCCCATTTCCTCCCCTCTGCTTTATGTCGCTGACCATCAACATTTAGTAACCTCATTAACTATTCCAGTAAATAAGACCCCAACTTTTGATAATCACCGACAGTTGCGGTTTTACTACGTAAAACCTCATTATGTATATAATATCATGGATCTTTTCAGTTTGATACACTTTGTTCAAATTACGCAAAAAGCCTGTTTATTGTGTACATGTTCATGTGCTCTTTTGAATAGCGTATAAATTTTTCGACGAAATGCGTTTTGGTTAAAAATTTTAAAATTTAAATTTCAAATTTCTATGTTAGAAACTAAAACATTTATTTTTAAGTATTTTTCATATATCGTATCAATATATATAATGATTTGAGATTTTTCTATGCTCTCACGAAAAAAAAATTTTTTTGTTCAAAAAGTAATTTGAATTTGAAATATCTCAAAATATTGCAATGATAACATATAATTTTTATCGCGTTATCGTAAACAGCACAGTTAAATTGACGTATGTCAAAAATATTTATATATTTGAATCGTTCAAAAACGTTATTCATTTTTTTCTTCAAAATATGCATATTTTTGAGCTCTTTTTAATTTTGGTCGAACAATCTATCCCGAATAATACATTGAATCAATTTTTCTGCAACTTGTCTTCAGTTATAAATTTGTTGCAATTGATCTTTATTATTCCTTTTATATCCTCCTCCTTTCCTCCACTCCGCTGACAGTGGTGATAATCGGAAGTCTGGGTCAGCGGCTGATGAAACCCACCCAGGCTAATGAGTTGCGTCCTGCTGTATAAAAAATTGAATCAATACCTGTGAGGATAATATCGTGGCACAACCAGAAGAATTTCAGCTCACAGATGCAATCAATTTAAATTAAAAACATTCATTGCAATTGGCAGCATGAAAAACAGTGATCCAGCTAGCGGATCACACACATATGGTAGGTTTCTAATAGATCGTTAGAATACGATCCCCTACCGAAAGTAATATACAACAATGTATATCTACACCACTGGAGCAGCCAGCCAAGTAGATGTAGCGTTGAATCAAGATACAGACGTCCTGAGTTTAAAGGCAATAGCACCAGTGTACGGAATAAGCAGATTATGAGGGTCGAAACGTGAAATGTAGGTCTGAGTTAGCAGCTGATGAGACCCACCTAGACTGATTAGTAGCGTCATGTTGTATCAAAATTTGATCAATACCTGTGAGGATAATATTGTGCCACAATTAGAAGAATTTCAGCTCACAAATGCAATCAAATTAATTAAATTGATGAACACGTATTTTGTTTTACTGAATTTTATTAAATTTTAATAATCAACAATTAAAAAAAATTAATGATGTTATTCGCATGTTTTCAGTTCACGATGTGATAATGGAGCAAAAGAAGCTCAAATAATCTGGTTCTATCTGTCTTGATTTCCTTCCATCAATATACTTTAAGAATCTTGCCGACGTTTTCGCCGTTCCTTTGTATTGGATCTTTATTGGTTCCATCTATCTTGGTCGAATTCCGAATGTGTGGAAATGTTCTATCATAAGGCCGTTATACAAAAGAGGCAATCGATGTTCTGTTGAAAGTTATAGACCTGTGAGTTTGACTCGCGTATCTTGCCGTATATTAAAGAGGATATTGTGTCGTATAATCAGCAACTACCAAAATACTTATGGTTATTGTGCTATAATCAACATGGCTTCCGGAAAAATCACTTGACTGACAAATATTTTGATAGCCCAGGAAAGTTGGGGTTACCTAGTAGATAATGCATTCAATGTCGACGTTGTATTTTTGATTTCTCGAAGGCTTTTGACTTTGTTCGTCATGATATATTGCTTCGTAAAATGCAGGTATTGAATATCGATCCTATCATTATTCGTTGGGTAGGTTATTTCATATCACACCGCTCGTATCAAGTAAGGGTTAATAATATTTTCTCTGATCGATATCTTATTCATGCTGGCGTCTTTCAAGGTTTGGTATTGGGTCCACTGCTATTCTGTATTTATGTGAACAATTTACCTGGTATCCTGAGTTCAAATTCACTTTTGTACGTGTATGATCTTAAAATTTGGAGAGCAATTAGGTCGAATTTAGATATGGATATCTTCCAATCATATATTAACAGCGTTTCTTAGTGAGCATGCTCCAACGACTTGCATATCAATGTATCGAAATGTGTTTGCATACGTATACGTTCAGGTAATGATGCTCCATAGCCAGCATATCATCTAGGTAATCAGCTCATGAAGATGGTTTCATACGTAAAAAATCTTGGTATATGGATCTCTAACGATTTGTCTACTCGCCGATACACTGATTATGTATGTCCTAAAGCTACGCAAATGATAGATATGATTCGCCGAACGTTTAGTTTTCTGAATCACTGATCATTTAAATCACTTGCAAATAGATTATTCTCAGTCATTTACTATATGCATCTCAATGTTCATATCCTAGAACGGTTAACGAGTCTACTCGACATGAAAATGTGCTGCATTGAGCAACAACACTCGTTCATTTGGTAAAAGTTCTTCCATATGGGGACAGACTCAGGACTCTGTATATGTATTCTGTACGCAATCTTCGCGATTCGCGAGCTATGTGACTGACGTTGGATATATTCCACAAAGAACATAACGTTCTGCGCGGATTGTTGAATATTCGATCTACCCGGACTTTGCGGGCTTATTCCCTTTATCTCAGTCGTCCCCAAATTGTACGGATCAAAAGGTATCCGTGAAAATTGTATTATATATTAGTAAAAATTGTATTATATATAATATATTATATATAATACACTAATAAGAATGTAATAGATAATAAAAATACATAAAAATGTATTTCGACGTTAATCTAAGTTTATGAAGAGGAATGTGATTAGGAAACAGATAAAATTGTGATTTATCTCTCGTAATTACTTATGTACATTTGAATTTTTAAAAGTGTACGAATGTATTTAATAAAACGCAGTATATATTATTATATTAAAATATCCCTTCACACATATTTTTTAAATATTTATTTGTATATTAATGATGGTAATAGTAATAGCCAACGTGCAATTTAGCTATTTGACACCTTTAAAAACAATTACTTGAATTAGTTAATTGTATTTAAGAATAAGATATAGGTGACGAGAGTAGAGCACGGTAAATTCATTCCGCTGATATTTTCTTCGACAGGTGCTATGAGAAAGGAGTCGCACGCCTTGGTAAAGCGGATAGCAACGGCAAAAGCGCAAAGGGGTATTATTGAATACGCGCATGCCGTGACACACTTAAAGCGTCGCATCTCATTCATAATAGCCCGATCGGCCTCCGCATGCCTCAGAAGCGCGCGATCACAATCAAAAATCAAACAATTCGCGAACCAAAGCGCCCGAACAACCATGGATCCTTGTGGTGAACTCGGTAAAACAATCAGATGGCCGCGACAAAGAAGGTAGAAAATTTTGCAAATTGCAATAATTATATATTCAAACAAATGCCCGCTCAATCGTCTAGTGGGCCCATTTGCGGGAACCCCTTTTTTGTAAATTTATCAAATAAATTATTATGTAAAAAATATTATTATATATATTATTATAAGGTTGCTTACTTTATAAAAATGCCTAATTGAATGGCACGCTTAGAAGTATCACGTGAGGATAGTTTAAACGGGTTATTGAATAAACGCCTGTGTTAACTGCTTTATTTTTCATTGACATTTAATTTTTTAGTGATAATTCTTTTGGAACTATTTATAAATCCGTTGAAAAACTAATCGGATTAGCGAAATAAAATAAATACAGAGTATTTCTTAAGAACGTTAAAATCGAGTAAAAATAAACTGCCATTGAATTGTTAAAATTACAAGATATAATAGAACTTGATAACGTTGATACGATTACCGCGAGATTTCAATATCTGTGTCGATTAACTGTTTGTGAGATATCCAACTAAATTTCAGATCGGCAATGCGGGCATCGACTTGTACAAGATGTTGAAAACCATCGAGACTAATTTTAAAACGAGAATGTGATTAATAATGACAATTTATATAAATGTGCACATTTGAGTTTTGTCAAAAGCTGTAAAATATTGAAGTTTATCGTAAGAAATGAAATCAAAGTATTTATGAATGATTATTAGATAATTTCAAACAATTTCTACCAGTTCAATTTGAAATATTTGTATTGATGCATCTCAACGACCAATCAGCTGTTAACAATATAAACGTAGTAGTAACGCAACGTAAACGCTCTAATGCAGCGATCTGAATACATAAGAATTAAAATTTCATTTGTATTAGGTCATCATAAAACATCAATACATTTCGAAATATACGCACACAATATTAGAATTTAAGATACATTGCAGCATAAGACAACTTAAGACATTGTACTTGCTTCTAAGACATGCAAGTACAATTGGCATGTCAAATGAACTCACGTAAAGGACGGATGAGTAATGCAGGTCATAGTGAGGGTGTGCAACATGCAGTGTTCTAATGAACCAATGAACATTTTACCCGGGTTCAATGTTACTATCAGATGAGCTCAATGCTAAATAACAAATAACAAACTTTTAATAATAACAAATAACAAACTTTAAGCCAGTAGCAATATTACCAAGTTAGCCATGGCGGAAACAAACCACATGTTCTAGGTAGTAAAGGGATTTTAAACTTTTGGATAAACTAAATTCTCTTCAGGAAGCAATAATACTGATTCGTTTTTATAACAAGAATAGGTGAAATATATCGATTAAAAAATCCTTGCTCGAATAGTACAAAATATCAAATGCCTTTGCCCTGGAATATTAAAAATTTATATTTCTGAAAGTTAATATTACTAAAACATCAGCAATAAGGTATCGAATTTAGCAAGTTATCGTGCCGCTCCAATTTACTAATAATTTGTATTATTGATAAATAAATACTTAGTATAATCAGTATTCTAAAACTCTATAAAGTTTGTCTTATTGAAGCTTTACTATATCGAAAGGATAAAAAAGATCGTCGCATATTATATGCTTTCATCATTTGGTAAGTCTTAATAATAACGGACCGTCAAGATTAAAAATTTTTTTAAATTCTTTTCGCTGTACCAATGGCTTTTAGATTTTGATTCAAACTTTTTGTGGCAATATCAATCTTATTTTATAATATTAATATCCTAGTATATTAATAGTATATACAATTTTTAGCATTTTGGATTTGATGAATTCGCAAGATTAATTGTTAAAATAACAATATGCACATTTCTCACTAAATTACATATGAAATAGAGAACTGATAAGTTCGACTTGTAGTATAAATCTAGTATAATCGACTCATAATTCAAATTTTTAGCATGGTTTATTATCGCTCAAAACACTACATTTTATGTTTCCAAGTATCCGATTAATGAAAAAAGTATTTATTTCCAAGTATCCGATTAATGAAAAAAGTATTTATTTCCAAGTATCCGATTCCATGAAAAAAATTCCATTTCGTTATTTTAATGAACAATTTACAAAAATACCTGAAATTCGTTTATTAAAGTATAAACATACATATTATGATATACTTACTAGACATTGAACGTGGTAGGATTTCTGGCATACACTACAAGGAACTTGTGGAAATTTACCAAAGCGATCAAGGACGTAGTAGCAAATTGGGCATTCTTGAAATCCGTTTAGCTTTTGGGTAAGATTTCGCTGCCATTCGGAGACTATGTCGTACCAAGAGCAACTCTTAAAAGTAAATTGTAAAACACCAAAACTCATTATACAAATATTTATTAATATCTAATAATATTATTATTTAGTTATCTGAAAAAAATCTTCTATCCACCCAACTGATTTGCGATATATGTTTTTAGTAAAGATGTAATTGATTCTTACGGCAATCATGTAGCGAAATACATTTCCTTCATTTAGCATTTAAATTTATAGAAACTGATTGGTTTCTACCTGATCATCCTCTAAGTGTGGAAAATTAAATGCTTTAATAGGGGCATTGCCCACTCCAGATCAGCACATGATGGATTGGAATCTTTTCTTCTTATTATTAGCAAATATCTTAGGATTTAAGAGTAAGCAATAACTTGCGAAATGATCAACAGACCAATCATCGAATTATATATAATTCCGTTTCGTCGTGCTAATTATAAATTAGTATTACCAGCTATCATCATTTTTAGGCATATACAATCAAGTTGTAAGAGAGTTTAGGCGATGAAGGTACGTTTTAATATAAATACCTTTAAATACCGATTTTTTATACCCTTAAAAGCTGGACTGTCTTATTTTACACGTGTTAAAGCATTTATTATAATCAAATTACATCAGAGGAGTTACATCATTGGCATGCCTTTGGCCTAGCTGTTATGTTGGGCTAATGATTACGGACCGAGACCTGATACCATATCAACTCCTGCTAATTACCTCCAGCATTTATTCGAATACATGGTATATTGCCTATCAATTAGCTGATTCGATTTGTTCTACTGACAATGGATACGGTGGTGACTTTGTTTCCCCGATATAATGGCCTCTGCCTGAAATACTGAAATTACGTATTGGTAAGACATAAATTATTGTAATTTATATGTTTACTATAAATAACCAAGCAAACAATAGTCTTATATTTAAATCATTTAAGCATTATTGAAAATAAATTTAAATTCTAAGTTAAAATTTTTTTTATATTGATAGTAAATAATATACTCTAAGTTATAATAAGATATGATTCTATATAATCACAATATTACATCATAGGGATATATCATTGGAATAAATTTGCCCCAAAGTTGTTAACACTTGTAGCAACTGTGTTAACACATAATTGTGGCAGTAGTTGTTGAAGTACAGCTCGGAACGCATTCCAAAGCAGACAAAAATAACAGTCAAAACAGATTGGCACAAATGTTAGAAGTTTAATATATCAAAGTTAAAAAATATATATAGGCAAACCTGATCAGAAGCGAATCGGAGAAATTGACAAGACCAGCGCTCAATATCTGACATTTGAAAAACGTTACTATCAAATTTGAGAGAGTTTATAGGCTCTAGTGGGTAGGTTTTCGGGATGGCAATATGTGCAGTTAATACCGACGAATAGTTAATTTCAATTTTTACAAGGAGATCAGAGTTTTCAGGAATTGGCACTACTGAGCAGTTCGGAAGGCTGCTCTCTTTAATACATTTCCTTAAATCAACAAATCGACTCTTTATAATTTTCGGACAAATATCGTTGTTAAGACATGCGTGAAAAGTTTGTTTTATCGTTGTATCCATTAAAGCGAGATTCAATCGAACTGCTTTTGGTAATATGTTTAGCATCGTTAAGCATAGACAATCACGTAGAGCGAAGAGATCAGTATCGGTAATTTGAACTATAAATAAAATGAAAAATAAGTTCTTTTTTTAATTTCTTTTTCATCTTGGATTCAGTTATCTTAAACGAGACAAATTTTTAATGAGTAATTCAAAACATAATCATCCATTCAATCCTTAAATTACAGCGGAATTCTTATTCTTATCAAATAAGAGATTATAAATTATTTGCCTTGTTATATTGATACTAATTATTTTTAAATCATCTTTAAAATAATAATTTAACCCTGATAACGGACTTTTTGAATTTCAATAATCTTGGTTATCAATATGATTTATATGTGCAGAATATGATTGATATATAGTTCATACTCAAATATGATATATTTTAAGTTGTATTTTTAATTTGCAAGTTTAGCGTGAAAATCAATGTGTGTTTACAAAAAAAATATTGAACGAATTGAAAAAAAAAGATTTTTTAATTTATGCAGGTTGATCAAATGTTTGAGCTCTCACATACAATATTACATAAATTTATTATTTTGACCTAAAAAAATATATGTTAACCGCTACTCCGGGTTTGGGTTCCGAAATCGGAGCACGTATGATACTACTTCAGGTGTTTCGATTCGCAATAACGTAACACAATTCACCTTTGGATTCACAAAGTCGAGCACTCAGGTTTCTACTATTACTAGTAAATAGGGTCTTCAAGTACTAATACTTGACAATAAAACGAAAATTCCACTTTACTCCTATTAACTGTGTAACTTAAATTCTAAATCAGTGAACATCACGATAGTTTTAGAAATACGGATTCGCATTAAGGTCACTAGACATTTGATCTTAAAAATATCTAGAATTCGATAAGTTATCAATATTAGATAGAAGTTAACAAAACAATGTCGTCTGCAAGAAGCAATGAAATCATTCAGATGTAACAATGTTGGATGTCATCTACTAGGTAAGTTGGTAACAACTTTAAATCTTATCTCGTTAATAAAAATGAAATTTTATGTTTCTAACTTAATCTTTCTTTTTCTGAATATTGTAGAAAATATACGAAGAGTTCTGACAATTACTTTACTATTTGGCTATGCAGGTAAAACTCATAAACGTTTCACTATATAATTAAAACTTTTGATGGTTCTATCAACAGTAGACTTGGAGAATGTTCAAATTTAATTTGATTGCATCTGTGAGCTGAAATTCTTCTGGTTATAGCACGATATTATCCTCACAGTATTGTTCATATTCTTGTTCCAGCAGGACGCTACTAATCAGTCTGGGTGGGTCAGCAGCTGATGAGAGCCACCCAAGCTGATTAGTAGCGTCTTGCTGTATCAACAATAGGAACAATAATACTGTGAGGATAATGTCGTACCGCAACCAGAAGAATTTCAGCTCACAGATGCAATGAAGTTAAATTAAAAACATTCATTGCAATTGGCAGCATGAGAAACAGTGATCCGGCTAACGGATCACACACATATGGTAGGTTTCTAATAGATCGTTAGAATACGATCCCCTACCAAAAGTAATATACATAAATGTATATATACACCACTGAAGCAGCCATCCAAGTTGATGTAGCATTGAATCAATATACAGACGTCCTGAGTTCAAAGACAATCAGCACCAGTGTACGGAGTAAGCAAATAATAAGGGTCGAAAAGTGAAATATAGGTATGGGTTAGCAGCTGAAGAGACCCATCTAGGCTGATTAGTAGCGTCCTGCTGTATCAAGAATAGGAACAATAATAGTATGAGGATAATGTCGTGCCACAACCAGAACAATGTTCAAAGGACATAGACAATGCTCGTCAAACCAATTACGCCATTTAAAGCGTTATTTTTTTATTACCAGATTATTTGCTATCATAGCAATTTCTTGTCCAAAGAGATCGTTGATTTTCTTGTATTCATCTCGTATTTGTGATTGTGCTTCTCGCGATGATTCCACAGGCAAATCGTCGAAGTTAGGTGAAGCATAAAAATGTCTTTCAAATTTGAATGAGAATGTCAACATTGATTGGGAAATTTTCTGCATGTCTAAGAATTATGTATTTTATTTCAAGTACTGTATCTGACTATATAGACAGATAGATACCGATAATAGACATCAGCGGGATGATTATCTTTTCTATTCACCGAGATCGACGGATCGATTCTTGTACTATTTGCTTGATATTGTTCAAATCGAATTTAATTGCAATCAGACATACTGATTTTGTTAATAATTTTGTACTAACTATGAAACAATCAAAAACAGAAAATGTTTAAACTATGACTGTATATTACACCTCTCTGCTTTGAAAAGAACTCATTGCATTGTATTGACTTCGAAAGCGAAAGCTACGTCATGTAATTAGCATATAGTGATTTCTTTCTGCTTTGATCAATGTATATATAGTATGTTTTCCATGCGAATGCATTGTGTACGGTATGCCGTCTTGCAGTGTAGAAACATGAAATTCTCTATGTATAGAGAGAGGAGCAGATAGGTGTAATAGACAGTCCTGGTTTAATCAAATCTCTAAATTATTTATTGGTCGTATAATGATCGCAGGCAGCGGTGCTATTTTTTTGTCATCTATTTTACTAATCATTCAGTGATCCCGCTGATGTCCATTATACTTAATATTAAATTTAATATTCATCCTAAAGTTTTTACAGAAAAATTTTTTAAGAAGTAATTTATCAATCAGTATAGTACGAAAATAAAGCTAAGTTGCTATTTAAAAAGAAATAAAAATTTATAATATAATATAACATAAACGAAATTTAAGTCTGTATTTAGGTTTAAAAAGTATTTTAACGAATTAAAAAAAAACTAAATTTAAGAATTCCGATGGTTTAAACAATTGCTAATTTTAAAATTGTTCAAACAATTTTAAAATTTATAAGTTATTTAATATTTTGTTTTGTAAAAAGTTGAGCAATTCTAAATATATACATAACAAGAATGTTGCACAAAGAAAACATAACTTACTTTTAACAGGACGCTCGAATGTTGTCATGTAGCGAAGATCAATTTTTGTCGTGGATGTTGTCAAAAACGTCGACATTAGCGAAATATATTTAATTGCATTTTTTACGACCTGGTTTGATTCAAGGTACTTTTGTACACGTGCAGCTGAAACATCAATATCCGTATGTCTGATTGTTAAAAATATCAGATGCAATGTGAGCATTTTGTTAACAATGTTCGGGTATTTGGGCACAATGCACATCTGCTCAGTTGTTGTATCGTCCACGTTCGTTGTTGACAATAGTTCATCTAGATAATTAAGACAGGCAACGAATGGTTCTAACCTCAGTATAGTCATTTCATGTCGATGGTCTTCATCGACAAATTTATCATCCTTGTCAGTATCAAAATTGATTATGCTTTTAACTTGTTTACCGAATTGTTTCAATGAACAATGATAATCATCATTATCACCGCTAATGTTTGGGTTGTTTGTTTCGTCGTTACTGTGATAAGAAGAAATAGATAGCTGCCTAACGTCGATGTCATTACTTTCACCCGTAGATGTTGCTTTCACATTTGCTGAACTATCGAGCAATTGGAATATATTGATCTGATGTGAAATAATTTCTATTAATTTGTAAGAAGCATACGATACAGGCCAAATTTTACTATTGAGTCCTTTCAACAGCAGATATTTTATGATGTTACCAAGAGAGCATTCTACATTTACATTCTTGAGTTTCGATTTGAAGTATGAAACTACGAAGACAGGATTAACGCATCGAACAGTAGATTTAGCTGTCTGTTCGAACAGATCAAGCTGGCATCTCGAAAAAAAGTCCGCCAATCCTGTAAGTTCTTAAGAAAGTAATTATTATTGGTGAAATCATGATATACAGACATTTTAAGTTATATTACAATATCAAATCAATATTTTGATATCGATTTTGAAAAATACGTGACAAATAGAAATAAATAAAAGTTATTTAAGCGATTAACGTGAAATAAAAAAACTGGCGACTTAAAATCGAACATTTAATTTTCACTTTTTTATAGATCTTTTTAGATTAATATCGATTAATTACTTGTATAGATATTTCCAAACACGGAAGAATTATAAAGCCTAAAATACGATTAAAAAGCTGAAGCTATTTTTTTAATGACTAGCTATATGTTAATGAGTGTACTTTTATTTAGAAGTGAAAATATAAATATATTTTATGATTAGAGTGAATATATTTTGTATTCTATATTTTATTTTAGATATTTAGTTTCGCAATGATATAACACTATTCACCTTCGTATATGCCTAATCAATCACATACAAGCTAATACCAGACGTCTCTTCACCCGTGACATGCTTTTATGTAGCTCTATTTTCAGAATGTCGTTTTTTTCTTAGAGTAATACGTTCCCAGGTGACCACGTATAATGTTTTATTTTACACTGGCATTACTAGTATATTTTTATTACAGAAAGTGCTGATAAAATAGGATAATCTGCGTTAGTTTGTAATGATTATTTAATGTGCTACCGGTTACTAAAAATATATAGCGAATACCATTTAATAAAAATAAAAAGTTTTTAAATTACTTAAAACTTGTTGTAAAATTTTCAAATTTAATTATTTTATATAATATTTTTAATTAATATATAATTATATTATTTAATTAATTAATATAATTTATTTAATTAATCTATATAATTATTTTTATATACTTTTAAAGTATATAAAAAATTCATATTTAAAGATATGCAACGTGTACGACGCATATATCTCGAAAACACGCAATTACACTTACAAAAAAATTTTGAACAATGATGAAATAATGGGAATAAAAGAAATCAAACAAGATGATAATATCATTTTTAAAAAGGTAGATAAATGCGGACAGTTTGTTTTTTGAGCAAAAGAAGAGTATATTGCGGAGGGACTGAGAAAATTAGAATCCGACACTTACGAGGACTCTAACGAGCAAGAACTCTTGAAACTAGGGAATCTAATAAATGATTTTGTGCTAATAAACGAGTCTCTAAACATTTTCGATCAAACAACATCAGATGCCCTATGGCACAACCAATCAGCCACACAGAGTATTTTACATGCTACCAAAAGTGCAAAAGAACGAACGACCCTGCAAAGGACGCCCAATTGTCAGTAATATTGGCACCTGTACCGAAACGTTATCAAACTTTCTTGACTTACACTTGAAGCCACTTGCTCATTCCACACTAAGCTATATCAGAAATACAGAAGAGTTTATAGAAATGCTCCACAAGATCAAAGATCAATTCAACGATTTCAACGATTCTTCACCTTGGATGATCACACTTAATCTTTGTATTCAATACGTGCAAAGAGAAATGCTTGAGTACAAAATGGATAAAAAGACAACTGGTATCGCGATAGTTACACCTGTTGCACCAAGTTATTGTATCATTTATATGTCCTAGTATGAAAGGACATTTTTACACCAGCAAAAAATGTACCAACACTATGGGTACGTTACATCAACGACATTTTTGTCGCATGGCAACATGGTGAAGAAGCTGTGAAAGTGTTCCTGCACAATTTGCAAAATTTCGGGTCCCTGAGCTTTAGAAATGATAGAAGCAAACCAGCAAACTTTTTGGACGTCACAATAGACTTGCAGCAGAACCAGTTACTCACTCAGATCTACAGAAATAAAAGTGCGATGAAATTACACCGACATCCTCAAAGCTCACATCATTTTCATATTAAAATATCCTTAATGCAAAACGAAACAATGCGCATCTTGCGCCTGTGTAATACACCTCAAACCAGATATAAGCATATGTAATGCTTTTGAAAGGAATTGAAAGGCAGAGGATATACAGTTCCAGAGATAAACTGCGCAATTACAAGAGCAACAAATAAACAGTAGAAAGGATAGGACAGTTAAGAGAAGTAACACAAATAACGAGCAAATATAATAAGATAAAAAGAATTAAAAATGAATTCGTTCCCATTGTATGTATCCTATACCATGAAGCTCTACGGATATACCGCAATTGATACGAAGGACAATAAGCAATATCCATACGAACCTTTCGAAACCAGAAAGGAATCCAAGGATTGTATTCCTTATAAAAATAGAATGAAAGATCTTCTGACATCATATCGGTTATATCGAAAAAAGCGGAATGATCGCTATGCATGTCATCCCTGTAAGAAAGTGCGCACCAAATGTTGTAGCAATGTTGTGGCAGCGAATCACGTGACGAGCGCAAAAACGGGACTAACATATACGTTTCGGAATACATCAACATGTGCATCACAAGGCAACGTATACACCGCTTCATGCAACGAATGTGGCGCACAATCCATGGGAGATACGGGTCTGACATTAAACCGACGCTTCAATAACCGCCACAGTATCCTAAAATTCAAACGCATGGAAAGAGATGTTATAGTTGAACACTTTGTCAGCGTACATAAAAACAACGCTGATCTATTTCGATACACAATAATCAAGACTGGCATTAGCGATACGGCTAATACAACGACAAACGGAGCAAAAATGGGTTGGGAAACTTATGTGCGACCTTCCTCACTGATTAAATAAAGACCATTTTTACATATATGGATGACATCATATAGAATCACTCATATGCTCAATCTTAAAGCTCACCTTAGTGAAGCTTATCAGTTTTTAAAACGTTTGAAGATGAGTTGTTTTCGCCGCTTTATTTGTTTGTCTCCAATATGAATAACGAACTCCTAAGTTTGTTATAGCGGGTTCGCTACCGAACCCGCGATAAAATTATAAAATATTCTGAAGAAGACTCGAAAGAGTCGAAACGCTAATATTTTTTTGTTCCTTCAATGTCGGTAGGCAATCAATATAATTTTTTAAACATATTCACTTATTGAAAAAGTTTAACAATAAGCGAAAAGTTGAAAAAGAAATAATTTGTATTTGATTTTTTAATTTTATCCATTAGTTTAATAAAATTCACAATTATTCAGCAAAATCATTATGGATGATCATGGGTTAATAAACACAAACGCAATTTTAAAAAGGATGCTAGTATGTTTTGTTCATAGCATTCATTTGATTCCGACACAACAAGTCCCATAAATTTCATGTTTTTTTAAAGAACTCGCCAAAATACAGAAATTTTTGAATTTCTAGATTACTATTGTGCTCAGCATCAGAATTGTTCGTTACTAACAACAATTAGTTTGATAATATTTTAAAATTAGCCGATTTTAATTATCAATGACTAAAATCGTTATAAAGATGATAAAGTACAAATAAAACATCCACGCTGTATTAATAATTTATTTCACTTCATATTTGAATTTATCTACATAGTTTATCAGATTACTTTAAATATAATACATTGTAAGAATTTATTTATGATTGATGATGATGATGATTTTCAGCTCAGAATTATGGCCAATACATGATTTTACACAATATTTTCACAAAAGATCAATTGTCTATCTTCTAACACAGGGTATACGTATACTTTAAATTACTAATTTTTAATATAAACTCTTAAATAATATAATATTATTTTAAATGATGTGATCATATTTATAAACAATTATATTTTTAGTATTAAATATTTTTGTCTACGATACAATCTGTTAATTATGGAATCGAGTTTTAATTTTCGTTGATATCTTACGAACATAAATAGCATTTGTATTTGTATCACTCACCATTATTATTGGGTAAATAATAAATAATTATTTAGTTTATACAGACAGTACAATGAATTTACTCCTAGATGGAAAAAATCAGATCTCGGGTTCTATCAACGGGTTCTCGCTGTGGTGATAATCAATTTACATTTTATTTTGTTATATATATTATGAATAGTATAGTTCAAATCAGTATGTCCGACATTACTGTGCAATTCTTCCCTTATAAAAAGCGTGTAGATCAAGTCAGGACAAGCTAAATACATCATAAGATACAAATTAAGTTGGCACGCCAACGTGGTGACTTATTTATTCTTTCATGTAATTCTATATTAAATATTGTGGCTATGGTATCCATAAATTTCAGAGCAATCGAATATTACCCGAGAATAATTACCACTTAAATAATTATAGTTTTACTATTGTTGTACGTGACGGTAAGAGTTAAAAATAAAAATAGCTTAAGGAATTGGTGGCAAACGTTTTTCTAAAACAATTACCAATTAGTCTGCACAAAGATTCGAGAATAAAGTGCGTGGCTGTTTCTTTATATTGCTCAGTAGCGTAATATGTTTGCGGCTGCTCTAATATTATGGAGCAGATTTTTAAGCATTTTTCTTCTATTGTATTCAATACGCATGACAAAGAATTAAATTTTCCACTGTTCTGTTCTTCTCGCATACAAGATCGAAAATGCTCATCGAAAAAACGTAACAAAGCAATTGATCTTGTAAGGCAAGTCAAGTACGAATCAGATTCGGTAGAATCAGGTGATGAAATTTTCGAAGTTTGACAAAGATAGCATGACATCATTCGACTGTAATGCATTAGTTGAAAAGGCCATCTTAAACGACGATTGCTATAATCGCCAATATCGCTAAGCAACTGTTTGTCTAACTCCTTTAATCGATTGTCTAGAAACGTTTTATTGTACAGTTTTTTTGAAATAATTATATCTGCTGAGTCTGGTTTTATGTTACTAGTAGGATCAATACACAGAGATGAATAGCGATCGCGTAGCACTAATGGATCAAATACAGCACTTCCCTTTTCTAATTGCATATACGCCAGTTGAAATAAGTCGTCAAACGATATAGAATGTCCATTTTGCTGCTGGTCAATGGTTGGAGCAATCAGACTTGTGTATAATGATTCAAGCCGATCTTTCAGAACATTATTGCCTATATTATAATTACAAATGTTTGACGTTTGGTAAGAGTGCGAAAAGCTGACGCGGTGAAACACCCACGATGAAATTAAACAGCACAACCAGAACATGTGCTTAATTCGCGTTTGTAGGGCAAGATATATACTGCTGCTATTCGTAGACAAAGATCTAGGACGATCTTTAACATTATTTTCTTGTTCGATTGTTCCGTCGTTGTCATTTTCGATATTTGCGGTCATTGAATGTACTGTTGTATCTGCATTATCAGTTACAAAGCTATTCATCTGTTCAGTAAGTGTAAGTAAAAAGTTACTTATCCCAATGCAGTTGTGTGGTTCTAGAAGATTGTCAACATTTAATAGGAACGAACTAGTCACGGTGTTTGTGTCAATCATCATGCATGACGGCATCGATAACTCAGTTGGAAAAATCGACCTTACAAGAGGTTTAACGATATCAAGATACAGATAAAGAATGTCCATACGGGATTGATTTGTGTTGTATTCACTGTTCTGTTTAAGCTCATCACCTTCGCTATTAACATCACTGCTGGAAGTCGTCACGTGCATGCATGCATTCAGGAAATAGGACAGCGACATAAACGGCCCTTCGCTGTTACTTAACGTCGTGCTGTTATGCAGGTGATGTTCTACTAATTTCGACAACTCAGAAAATACGATATCATGTGACCGAGTTTGCAACAACAAACCGAACCACAGTTTAAGCAATTTATCCGTTTTTAAGTTACCAATATGATCACTTAAGAATTCAAGAAGAATGTGACAATGTTCGTCACTCAAGTTCGCAGCAGAAATTCCAGTACATCGATCGCAAAAACAATCAATCAGGTCGTTATCGGTACTAATGACTGCTAAAAATTCAGGTAGAAAACATTTGTTTTCATTGATTAGGTATCCTAATCCGGAAAAATCAGGAATTGCATCAATATTATTTTTCGATATTATTCTATTAAGAGGTATATTTGACTTGAGCAGAATATTTATAAAAACGTAATCTTCTCGAATTAAACAGTCTACATATCTGCTAGAATCAGTGGAAGCCAATACGTGCTAAATAAAAAGATAGCGTTAGTGCACAATTATTAAAATCTATATTAAAGTATATGCGACTAATATACGCCAATTAATTGTGAAACAGGCTTTCGAAAATCGTTTTTAATAAGAACGTCTACAATAATCGAAATGAAAAACATTTTCTAACAAAATAAACAGATACAAAGAACATCACAAACGCGAGTAATAAAGTCATCGTGAGTTTTGTATAATTTGCAATGCAAAAACAAATTAATATAAAGTAGTAAGGTCAAGGTTGAGCATCAGTTTAATCAATTTTTATTAAAGAATATACCTAAAAGCGTTTACAAATATATATATATATATATATATATATATATATATATATAAACGCACTATTTACATTTTGTAGTACATTTAGGATTCATCCTGATGTTAGTTATATAGTTTATTAACAAATAAAACTACTTCTCTTAGTGACTGATTTTAAAAAATTGTAATTGATAAAGACACTGCAAAAGCTCATTCAAATTTGATAATAATATAATATCAATAACAACAATTTCTTAGCAAGAAAACAATACATATACAAGATTTTTCTTGTTCAATCAATGGCCCGGGTGTCGAGTCGTGCAGAGTCTAGGAACCAAACTACTCCAGACATCGCGATACTGGGCGAGAAACTAGAGTTCTTTTTCAGATAGCCCAAAGCGGTTTTCGGCCAATTTCGATATTTGATCCCCCCATCAGTATCTAGGTCTCCTTTCAGATAGTCCGGCCTGGAAAACCCTCCGAAGGCGATCCTAGACATCCTCAGAACGTGTCATAGCCACATCAACTGACTTTATTCTACGTAGAGAAGCAGCGACGTTACTCCGACTACATCCGGTGACCGAATTCCTAACCGTATATCCAAGGCTAAGACCGATTACACAGCGAAGTAACCTCATTTCGATCGGCTGTATCCGATATATTATCCTTCCAGTCATGATCCAAAGTTCATGACAATAGGTTAAGATAGGAACGAAGATTGCGTGGCGAACCGAAAGCTTTGCCTGAAGACTCAACTTCCGCTTACCATAACATACATGTACAAAGAACGCATTGCTGCATTAGCTAAACAGATGGGCTTCTCAATCTCCCTGATGTTCCTGGCGTCCCTCAAGAACAATACCACAATATACTTTAAGTCATTCACATCAGGAAGAACTTTTTCCCCAATCCGGGTTGACATTGACATCTGAATCCGAAACGAACTCATAGAGACAGTCTTGAACACATAGATAAGTATTGACTAATAATACCGATTTATATAATAATATCAATTATAGAAAAATAATATCCATGAATATTTTAACAGTTAAAATCGTTCGAAATTTTACCCAGAATACTAACTACCTGAAAATAGAAAGGATAATATTTTCTCTGTAATGTAAAGATATATGCAATTTATGGTGTAATAAAGTTTACATTGCATGTATATTAATTTAAATGTTTCTTCACTGAAATATTTTATTAACATTTGTGTAAATATTTTATTATTTTGTCATTATTTTTAATTTTTATCATTGTATAATTATTTTAGTTGCAATGCAATTTGAATTATTATAATTATGCTTATAATTATAATTATATAATTATATTAATTAAAGCTATATTAATATTTATTGACCAGATATTGACAAGCTATATTTAAAATAAAAATTACTGATCAGCAATTCTACAACTAACCTGTAAAAGAGATTTAAACTTCAGATCGTTGATAATTTCAATTTCCTTCCACTGCATTGCCCGCTCAACTTTGGCAAATAATTTGAACGCATAAAGATCTTTGTCAATATCCACAGTGTTAGTAACAAATGGTTGTAACATGTAATTAAGAAGAGATTTTAAGAGCCGATTACCGTAGATGAGATTCTCAAAGGCGATAAAATACACTGGTAGCATTTTACGCTGTTCAAAATGATTTATAATTTTATTTAAATATTCATCATTCAACTGTTCACTTGTAATTAACAATTGAAGATACTTAGCTAACGATTGCAGCAGTGGATTGACTATGCTAGATTTCAACGGATCAGCACTATGCATGCATAATTGCGCAAGCCTATCTAGCTTAGTATCGTCTAATAGTATTGCAGATTGTGAACATTGATTTTCAGTGAATGATAAAAAATGCTTTGATAATAGATCGGACAGATATAAAATTGACGAAGTAGTACAGTTTTGTAGTGATATAAGCTGATAAAATCCTTCCATCGGAATATGTTTATTACATAGCGCTTTAAAAATCTGAAACAATGAATCAAATATATTTAATATTTATCCAAAATAGAACTCACATTATCGACAATCTTTGTATAGCCGTCATCACAGAAATATATAGTTATTAATTTCACGCTAATGTCGCAATAAGATTCGACAAGACTGGAAACTACCTTGGGTCGTGTTCCCCGAGGCTGGTTTAAGAGACTAAATGATAAAAACGTTTTATACAATTGATGAATTATTCATTTTAAAATATCTAAACATGATTTTGATTATAATAACCAAATTAATCATAATTATAGTAACCAAAGTAACAATAATTATAGTAACCAACACACATTTTAAAACAAAAAGAAAAAAAACATTTTTTTCTTATCTGTTAGTTTTAAAATGTGTGTTGTTCAAATCTTATTGTACGCATGTTTTATTTTTCGGTATTTTTCCTTTTATGTAGAAATGCGGAGTACATCAATGCTTGTACTTTTGTATAAATGTTAAAAACATTTGTGAATATTTTATTGTAATCCTGATGATGATAGCAGAAGCTATCGAAATATTGAATGTTTTCAAATAAAGAAAAATTAGTTCTTCTTTGTTTCAAATAAAACTAACTAATATAATTTATTTTTCTGATTATATCGTAATACCTTATTTATCATTAAAAATTCAAATAAAAGGTAAAGAGTCTTCATTACGTTCTACAGCCATTTTTGCGTCACACATATATAACAAACTTTTTGTTTCGTTGTTGATTTTTAGCATAGGGTAGAAGTGAAATCAATCAATAAAATGATTGAGAAATAACTTATAAAAGTTATAGAAATATATTATTTATAATCTACGAAAGTCAATCTTACGTTTGTGTGATCAATGCATTTAAAATTAAATCACCAAGTAATATAATATACTAAATTAATAGCTAACGTTTATAATCGCATTTGTCTTGAAAGGTTTTATGACGACCCACCGATTATACAAAATAATGACACTCAGGGATAATAAAGTAGTATTTGAAGTCATCTGCTGACTTCAAATTATATATCAAATATTAAAATCAAGTAATGTGTTAAATAAACTTAAAATCAAATTACAACATTATATAATGTTGCACAATTGTTTATATACAAAATGTTTATTTATTAATCTTTATTTAATAATTTCGATTCAGTTATATATTAATTAATTTAGAATAAACAATGCATTGTTCAACCACTATCATGACATTGCAAATTAATCATCATTCATAAAATTTTGTCGATAGCTGAACAAACTACGGATTCGGCATTAAGCGATTGCGCAGTATATTTGTTAAGCAAAATGTTTTACAGAAATAAACTTTGACTTACATTAAATTTTGGAAAGAATTTAACAAAACTGTTCACATTTAGAAGTGGGTATTTTGTAAGGAACGAAGAAGCAACAATTACCTTTTATTTGCCAGTACAATATTTCGATGGCTCCTGCTATCATCACGATTAAAACTTTTAAAAAATATTTTTTTTAATATTGAAAATTCTTTAATCCTGATGGTAGCAGGAGCCATCGAAATATTGTACTGACAAATAAAAGGTAATTGTTTCTTCTTCGTTCTTTTAAAACTATCTAATTGGATATGGAAGAAGATTCTGGATTTAGTGCGTACTAACATTTATAAATGTTTGTAGGAGGGCTGGCTGCTACCAGCCAGCCCTCCTAACAAGTCATAGTAACGAGTCACAGTTACTTGATATCTTTCTATAAAGTACAAGTCACGGTTTTGGGTTGATAAATTACGAAGTTCATTAATGAAACACGTCCTTCTCTGGTAAATTACCCGTAGTTGCCAATCAGTAATTTTATTAATCAATATACGTAAACATATAGATAAATCAATATATACGTAGACATTAAATACTTAAACAAGTACAAAATCAACAAAAAACTTAATTAATAAAATAAATTTAAATATCTATAATTAAATTACACATTGAATTAGCTCTTTAACTGTATTTTAATTGAGACGATGTAAATTCGATATTTAAAATCAAATATGATTCCATTGTTCGTGCAATGCGAACTGATTGTACACAAATAATAATTAAAAATTTCATTTAATATTTTAACTAACACAAAACTAAATTAATAAATACCCTTCCAATCTTGCATCTAAATATCTACACCATAGCGTGTCATTAGATGTGAATTCCGATTGACGTACATAATCTGTGATGTGATCGAATAAGTACGTAGATAAAGAGAATCCCGATGCAATCCGTTTAAGAAATGCATTGAATATGTTTAGGTCAAATGTTTTCTCAATACCAAAAGAGCATAAGATAATTTGAAAGTGAATAAAGCAATATTTTACCTGCTCGCGAAGGTCGACTAAAGAGAAAAACGATCGCAAAATCGTTTGGTAAATGTTAAAATTTTCTTCCTTTTTAACTCGGATACATGTTAGTGAATAGAATTTATCAAATTCACTATCGTTGAGAGAGTAAACACCAACATGCTGTAGAAATTTCCATAGAAGGATTGCGCAGTGAGTTCGGATCTGTACGAAGAACAACAAATAATTGTTAAAAAATCAATTTTTGCAGTTTTTGAATCAAAACACAAGGTGGAAAATAATAAATAAATAAAGGTTTTCTTAAAATATGAAAATAGTGATAATGTTCGTATAACTAGCAAGTAGCAGTAAAAACATAATGTAAATTGAACGCCATAGCATTATGAACAATCATACCTTTTCACATAAACTCTTTTTATAAAATCAAACTTGCAATTCATAAAAATTCATACAAAATAAAAATTTATATTTTTGAAAATATATAATTATATTTTTCAGAATATCGACATTTCAAAAATAAATTTAGATTAATAATAATTTCTGTTGGAAAAATCTTTTTGGACATTGGAAACATATCCGTAAAAGCAGTTTTAATAAAAACGAAATTTTACCTTTTCCATAAGATGAATAATTCAGATTTATATTATTTATGATTGTAATAGAACAATTATCCTTGATAGATATAATTTATATATAATATGTATATAATATATTATATATAATAATATATATTATGTTATATAATATATTATATTATAATACAGTATATATATAATAAAATTTCATCAAGTGGAATTAATTTGCATAAGTGGAAACAATCATTTTGATCAATTGTGTGGTAGAGCAAATAAATACAATTTTTATATTTATTTTAAAGGTTAAGTAGATAAATATTTTAATCTGCATGCTTGTATGATATCCTTGATCTAATATGGCTGACAGCAGCGTGGCATCAGTCACGATTTCAGAAATTAAAATCGAATTTATGTTGAAGCAAACAAGCTTTAAATTAAAACTAGCATTACTGAAAATGAACTTTTGTTGTAAAAATAATAATTTTCAGAAATTTTAATTTATTTCATTAATAAATTAATATTTTGAGATGAAGATAATGGCGTTAATTTATAATATTTATAATTCTTTATAGTTAATGAATTTATTAATGCATTTGATCGATTATTTTTCTCATACATTTGCAATGCTTACGACGGCACTCTTGCTGTCAGTCTGCAGAAAACTTTGGCACAAAGTTTAATTGTTTCTAATTAAGATGATGATATCAACGTTAACTGAAATATAGAAAAGAAGCTAATTCCTAGTATATTCATTCCACAGTATTTGTTCTTATCATTAAACTTATTGATTTTATTTATCAACATCACTTAATTAGTAAATCAACGTATTTAATATTATTTATAAATTAAAATATGTTGAATAAAATTTAAATAATTAAATAGTAAATAATTATAAAAATTAATTCTTATATAAGATGTTATACAATGTATACCAAGTTAAAATTAAATTGGAATTTAGAATAAAAATCAATTTTTATGAATTGACTAATAAATAATAGACGATGTATCATAATAAAAATAAGAGGCCATCAGGAGGAACTACTATGATATCAGTTTTCGGCACCTATTCCTCGACAAAACGTAACAGAGGGGCCAAATACATGCTAATGATGTATTTCTTTTGATGAAATTTATTTATCTAGTGTTATATTCTAATACAAAGTATATTATTTATAATCCATTCATAAAAATTTAAACCTAAGAGTTTAAATTCATTTTAAATAATTATTGTTGATTTATATATTATACTATTTTATTTAATTTTATTTTCATAGTAACCTAGTTTAAAATATGTATCTATTAAATTATTTAAATTCCAGTCGACATTAGACATAAAAAAGTTTAAAATCTGAAGTGAATACACTACTTACAAGATTAATATACACGATTGTTTTCGTACTGTTATGAAGAACAAGAAGGTTAAATCTACAAGTTATCAAGTACAGTGTGACTCTGATGATTGTCGACGCTGGTCGACGATTACAATCGCTACTGATTCAAATGATAATTCTAGTGGGTCATTTATGTGTGGATTTTGCGCTTCCCTGCGCATTCAATCACTAGAAGAGGAAATAAGTGTTTTAAGAAAAGCAATTCAAAATATAAATCATTGCCAGTGCAACATGAATTCCAAAGATGCATTAACAAATACATTCAATAACAGCACTCCTGTTTTATCAAATTCAACTGTGCATTCTAGTGGATCAATGTACAACAGGGAATGTGATATTGCAAAATTCCACTAGCAATCATCATATCAATCAAATATCCAATATTACCCCACAAACTCACTCTATACGAATATGGAAGAATATTAAAGGACGTCATTTTCGAAGTTCTAACAGTATTGGTCAACAAAATTTGCAACTTGATTCCAAACTTGGTGGATCCAACTGTAGAGATCATTCCAGGGATATTAATTCAATGTCTAAATCGTCAGTGATGGTTGCAAATGTCGGAGAATTTTCCGTACATAAAACAGGAAACGGCCAGAATAAAGAACCATTAGCACAACCGCTAGATATTAATGCGCGAATGCGTGGCGAAAACCGAGATCGGTGCGTAATCTTTGCTAATATACCGGAATCTAACTCTTCGGAGCCGCAGCTACGTATTGATCATGACGTGAATAGAGTTCGGGAAGTATTATCAAAAATATTTACTTCAGGTGAGGAATCTATAGCCTCATCTCTTCTAGTGAAATCATTGTTCAGGTTAGGTAAGAAAAATGAAGAACGTCCACGCTTATTGAAAGTGGTATGTAAATCGTCCGACAATGTTAACGAGATCTTACGCAGAGGGTATAAATTAAAAGGTCAAACTACTAAAATCTTTAAGGATCTCAGCATTCAGGATCGTAAGATGCGACATCAAGCTTGGGAAGAGCTAAAGACCAGGAATGCTTCTGGTGAAAAGGACTTGACAATAAGAAATTTTCGTGTGGTTCGAAGAAAGCCATTTGTACGTTGGAATCCAATCGGTCCGTTAATTGCTTAGGTATTGATCCATCCTCGTTAGATATATTTCCTACTGGACTATCTATAAATGCAGGAACCAGTAAATGTTCAACTCCAATTATTAACGTCGCTTACACAAATATTCGTAGTATAGTATCGAAGATTGACGAATTTCGGAAAAGATTCTTTACATATAAACCTCAAATAATCGCAGTTACCGAAACTTGGCTAAATCATGATATTGCTGATAGTATGGTAGCTGTGGATGGGTATTCGATCATCAGGGTTGATCGTAAAGTACGACGAGGAGGCGGTGTTGCACTTTATGTCGATCAATGTATAGGTGTTGACGATTTTGAATGTTATACTGACACATATGGTACTTGTGAACTGATGGTGGCGAGTCTATCCCATGTAAGAAATAAAGTTACTATTGCACTATGTTATAGATCTCCATGTAGCTTCGTTCTCACTCAGGAATTCTCAGATATTTTGACAAAGGCAGCAATGGGTGACCGGTTCCTCTGTTTAGGAGACTTCAATATTTCCAGCATCAATATGGATGATCCTCATTCAGGAATAACATCTTCTAGTAAACTAGATCATGACTTGTGGAATTTTCTGTTAGATAGCCTACTTCTTGTTCAGCATGTATCAGCACCAACTAGGATTATGAATGATCAAAGTTCTTTGTTGGATTTAATTTTATCTAAATCATTAACAGATGTGCGTGACATTATGCATGAAGCACCCATAGGAGTTAGTGATCATTGTGTATTGCTTTTTCACTTCTCAGGGATTTCAAATAATATTATCGAAGAAGTCAAAACTAAAATCTTCAAGCATTGTCGGTATCGTTCGGATCAGTGTAAAATTCTTCAAGCAGCATCAACTATGAACTTTGTAGGCGCTAGCGACGATGTTGAAGATTGTTGGAAAGTTTTCCGTTCAGCAATGTGCGAAATATTAGAAAAATACGTTCCTACCAAGATCGTGCATAAAAATAAAAAAGTGAATCCTCCGTGGTTTAATAGAGAACTTAAATCAGAACTAAGACGAAGAAACCGACTGTTTAAATTAAGCTGCAAGGACAATACTTATCGACAGGAATACGTCAATTGTCGTAACTTTTTCGAAAAGCTTAAAAAACGCAAAAAATTTAACTACGAAATGAGAATAGCTGCG
The DNA here is from genome assembly GCA_012934845.2 of Pomphorhynchus laevis. Classification (NCBI taxonomy): domain Eukaryota; kingdom Metazoa; phylum Acanthocephala; class Palaeacanthocephala; order Echinorhynchida; family Pomphorhynchidae; genus Pomphorhynchus; species Pomphorhynchus laevis. The sequence goes on from WNNJ02002239.1 coordinate 115,841, forward strand.
GATTTTCATAGTGCACCAAAACGATTTTGGTCTCACATACGTAGAAATAGGACAATTCCTCCTGCGATTTCGTCTCTTCGTATTAATGATAACTTTATCACATCGCCTAAAGATGTAGCCGACACGTTTGCGTCGACTTTTCAACTCGTAACTAATAACACAGAAATTAACCAGCAATCTCGTGTAAGCCATTCACGAAGTTATTTTGATGTTACTACCGAGGAGGTTTATAGTGAGTTAAATTCTTTACGACATTCATCACCTGGTCCGGATGGATTACATCCCCAGATACTAAAGATATTATCAACATTTATTGCTTCACCGTTAGCTTATTTGTTTCAACTATCACTAGCTAAGTCAATCCTACCGTTAGATTGGAAAATCGCCACTGTAGTGCCAGTCCACAAAAAAGGAGATCGTCACAATCCTGAAAATTATAGAGCAATAAGCCTTACAAGTGTCGTATGTAAGATGTTAGAGCGCATATTGTATCGGCGATTACTATCCTATCTTGAATCATCGAACTTGTTAGATAATTCGCAACATGGTTTTCGTCCTGAATGTTCTTGCATGTCTAATCTTTTATGCGCACGCGAAGCATGGGTTGATGCAGTTGCGCAGGGTAATGCAGTTGATGTCGTGTATTTCGACTTGAGTCGGGTTTTTGATAGGGTTCCCCACAATATGTTGATTGAGGCTCTTGCAGATTACGGAATTGAAATTCCTATTATTCGATGGATTCACGCTTTCCTATCTGATCGTTCTTTCAGAGTTCGAGTTGGAAATTGTCTATCTAGACCGTCAAATTTATCAATGGGTGTTCCTCAGGGATCGGTGTTGGGTCCATTATTATTCGTCATATTTCTGAATAGTTTGCTACGCTCTCTAAAATGTAAAAAATTAGCATTCGCGGATGATCTTAAAATATGGAATGTCATTACATGCTATGCCGATATGCAACACTTACAAGATGACATAAATATGGTTAATAGGTGGAGCGAACTGACCGGAATCATGATTAACATTACTAAATGTGTCCACCTCAGATTTGGTCGTAGTGATTTACCAAATGATTATTCTGTTTGCGGTGAGATTATTCCCACAAATTCGTATACAAAAGATCTTGGGATAATTGTTCAGAATTACTTTAAAACCGACCTCAATACTGAAAATATATGCAATACGTCGAGAAAAATTATTTACATGATCAAAAATATCTTTAGTTCGCTTCCACCGTCTCAGTTCTCACTATTATATAAGGCGTTGATCAGACCAATCATTGATTATGCTTCGCCGGCGACTTTTCCTTCTACGCGTGGTGAAATAAACCAATTAGAAAAGATTCTTCGCTGATTTTCCAAGCTATGTTCTGGTCTTCGGAACATCGCCTACTGTGATAGACTAAGCCAACTAAATATTACTTCAGTTTACAAGAGATATGTGTACAATGATTTATTACAGTTATGGCGAATGATCCATGTCTTTCCTGGTTATCCATCGGAATCCGTTATTCTAAATGATCGCCCGAGCCACAGAGGACACTCTTTATCAGTTGTTGTTCAATCACACGGGAAATGTCATAGATACTTGCGATTATCTCACAGAGCGGTAAACCTATGGAACCGATTGCCGAATTCGATCGTGTCTATGACACAGTACAAATCTTTCCAGAATGCGCTGAGCATGTGGATAAAAAGAGAAGATTCTTTACAGGAAATATATAACTATATGTGACAATTTATTATTGCTGAACTACTTTTTTTTCTTTTCTTAATATTGTGATCAGACAAAATGACTCTTTTATGTGTCAAAGTCTTGTAATAAATAATAATAAATGATTGTGAAGAAATACAATATCGTTACAAATTGTTGCAATTCTTAAAATTTCATTATTTAATGTATTATATTTTATATTATATGGTATGCATGAATGCTCATGCAAAAATATGTTTCTTGTAAATTTAAATATGTCATCTTTACGATATAAATTAATAGTAGTTTTAGTTAATGTTAATTTAATGTTCATATCTAGATATACACCTTCTTTATCATTAATATTGGTTTTGTTAAGAATAAGGCTTTCTGGATAAATGTGCTCACTAATTGAATAAAAATTATTAGAATTAAATACACATATATCATCAATGTATCGAAACATATATTTCATATATTTATATTGTTTAGATTTAGTTTTTACACAGTTATGAACAAATTCATATTCTATAAAGCTTAAAAACAAGTCAGCTATAATTGGGTTACTATTACCACCCATTGGAACACATTTTATTTGTCTAAATACAGATGTCCCTACTTTTAAATAATTTTAATTTATTAAAATATTTAAGGTTTCAATAAAGGCTTCTATCATATCTGATAGTAAAAATCGCGTTTTTACAAAACAGTGAAAATAACAAAATACCAATTGATTTTAATTATTTTGAAAGCAAGCAATTGCATTCATTACACAAACCTCGGATGATTTTGAATTTAGTGCGTCTATAAAACTCTTGTTATAGCATAAACTTTTAATATTTGAACGATCGACACTTGAACTAGATTTAAATATCGAGTAACGATAGTCCAAAAGACAGACTAGTCCCTTATTAACCAGTTTAAGTCTATATAACCGCTCAAAACTATTAGCAGATGATTTTTGCCTAAATGAAAATTTGAAATTGAATTAAATGATTTTCTTGATTACGGAGCGTTATTTATTGAATCGAAAAGTTGAAGGATTTCGTTAATGCAGAACTAAATAAAGTAAACGTCACTATAAATTATTTGTACTTTCAAATCATTCCAAAAACGTTCACATTATAAACAGTGCTTTAAAAAGGTAGAACAAATACACAAATAATCATTTGCAAGGATATAAATAATCAAAGCAGTATCATGAAAAATTAGTTTCTATTCAGATTTTGATGACAAAAAAAATAAAAAAAGATAACAAAATGAAACAATATTATATAATACAATATTATATATAATACAATATTATATATACAATATATAATACCATATTATATATTCATGATGTCAAATCTAAATTACTCGAGATTGTGTAATACAATACTTTATGATACTATAGAAAAATATCAAATCGAGCAATAATAATGTAGATTTTATTCCAAAGTTTCGGTTTTTACTACCCTTCTTCAGTGAAAAATAAAACCAAAATTGTCGTTTTGTTTTTTACTTAAGAGTAGTAAAATCTGAACTCTAAAATAAAATCTTCAAAGTCAAGTCTACCAAACAACATAATTTTCTATTAATGCCGTATTATGTAAGAAATCCTGGGCCGTTGTTTATTGCTTTTTCAAGTAACAAAAACGCATATAAAAATCTAATTATATATAGAGATCGACACGCTGTTGCACGGAAGAATTCCCGCTTGTTTTATTTCAAAATTCTTGCATTTGTAAATATGATTTATATTCAGACTCTTACTTGTCATCATTTATCCAATCTTAATAGCTCAAACTTTTTCCTTGTATTGATGTCGTTAAATACAGATTTTAAGAGAGTATATGTTAAGCATTTATGAGGTTTATCATGCTGGAGACAATATTCTACTACCGCGTCGTATATATTATAGATTTTATTGATGTCATACTGCCTAGTTGTTATTCTTTTATGATAGGTTTATTCCTGTTTCTCCTACATATTGTAATGAGTATTCGTAGCATATCGCTACGTAAACTACGTTTTTAGTTTTACAGTTGAGATGTCCATCAATTCTGTAATCTAATTTTGTTCTTAAACGTTTTATTTTAGATTGTGTGTTTATTGGATAGCAACATTTACATATTTTGTCTCCGCAATGACTACTCACTCTCGCTAAAACTACTATTTGCTTTCACTATGTTTGCTGATAACATTCTTTGTAGTGTGTTATTTATATTAAACACATTACCACGTTCTGCATCAATGACAACTTAATATTAAAGTTTTAAATCAGCCAGTATATTTTTCAAGAATATAAGGATAGATTAAAAATCCGAATGGTCTGGGATACAACTTACAGTTTTTATGCTCGGTTCTTATGAAAGCCTCTGTGAATTGTGTGATCTATTGATTTGTTTATATAATTGTTTATGATATCCTCCATCAGTAGATCCGTGATTAGCACACCGATACATTTACTTTTTCTGCACGTGTGCTACATATTTGTTCTATTCTTCTTATTTAATTAAAAATTACTGCCTTCTTAATCGATTTTGGATGGCAGCTATTATAATGCAAGTATCCCGCCTTCGACGATCCTCTCTTATACGAAGTGGTTTCATATACATTATTATCTATTTGTAATAACTGTACATCAAGAAAATGTGGATTTGTACTTATATCAATCGTAAATGTTAGGGATGATATGCTGTTCAGATGACTGAGAAATCCTTCGAGCTTTGCTTTTCCTTTATCCATCTTACAAAGATATCATATGTGTACGCTACCATTTGATTAAACGATTCTCTACTGTCAAAACAAGTTTTTCTTAAAGCCTATACATTACAAAATAGCAAAAATCGTTTTCTGATCACACGAATATACACAAAGAGAGAGATTGGGTGTTTTACGGGTGTGGCGATTTGTAGATAGACACAAAACTCTATGATCAGAAAACACGAATAAGTCAAAAACTATTTGCTCTGTGATCATCATCCAGCTTTGAATAACATTGAAAAAGATTTATGCTTATTAACAATCATTTAAGTCAGACGCGAACGAACATCGATAACGGTATCTAATACTTTTATCGTCGCTCGTTCGCGTCTGGCTTAAATGATTGTTAACAATTCACGCGGAATGGTATCGTTTGAGAAATTTATGTTTATCATTTATATTAACTCGAACAGCTGGTGATGCGCCTCAAGTATATTTTAGATACAGAATAGATTATGGTTGCAATACACTCACTCGTGCTCGTAATGGAAATAAGTTGAATGAAATATCACAATCACGATGTATATGTGAATATTATAGATATGTGTTGTGAAGGACTTCTAGATGGAATAATTTCAATGGTAACGTGACAGGTTTGCAATATAACGTAAAATGAGATAGCAGCTGTAAAACTAAGAATATGATATTTGCTAAGTTTGCTAAAAGAAATACAATGGGAAGACACTTCTTGATTTTTTAGTGTTGGTCTCATAATAGGCGGGCAGATGTGAAGCACACACGCAGTAAAAAAGATGCAGCTGTAGAACATATAAAATCAGGTAACTGAGTTAATGTATATTAAATTATTTAGAAATTAAACATAATGATAAATAAAAATAAAGTAATTAAATCATTATAAATAATTTGTTAAAAATTGTCTTGGTTGTAATAAATACAAGATAATAACATACAATATATTGTATGCAATTTTTTGATGCCTACAACAAAACATTAAAAGATATGTTTGCAGCTGAGTTGCATAGAGAACTACAGCGACGTAATTTGGACAGTTCTGATACAAAGCAGATGATGCTTGATCGATTGAAAAAGGCACTAATAGAATCAAATGAAGATTTAGATGCATGGCGATATTATCCGAACGATCCAGAACAAAGTTTAAACTTTGACACAGTTTCAAAGGCCGCTTCTGTGCAAAGTTCGAGCAATTCAGCAAAAGTTAAATGTGATGAATCATCCAACCAATGCGATATGTCAAATAATTCAACAGGACTGGATAGGCCAAGCAACAATAAAACCGACTCTAATACGCACATAGTAAGCCAAGGGAGAGTACAATGCTCAAATTGTCATAGGCTCCTCGTCACTAACGCTTCCGAAATGGTACGAAAACATGGTCCAATGCCAGGTTGTCGCGGTTCTGGACTTCCGTCAGCCAATAATCCAGACAACATTAACCCGTTCAAATCTATCCTTGAGCCTGTCGTGGCCAGCAGCGAAAACACCGAGCGCTATTTCCACACTCAACTGTTATCTAGGAATTTTCGCGTCCTCCGTCGTATTCCGCGTAACGCTCGACTGACCGATCCGCGAAGTTATATCAGCTTATTGGCGCAGTCGTGGAGCGACCTTCTAACGAGTCAGTGTGCTAGAATCTACTCAGCTTTCCTAAAATTGCGCCCGCTACCAATTCCCTTCTGAGGGTAGTCTGGAGGAACATCACCGATGCAACATCACAAAGAATAAATCCTTCATTGATCAACTACGCCAAAATATTTCTGAAAAAATTGATGACGGCGAGATCTGCGGAGCTGTTGTACTGTGTGCAGGAACTCGGGCCTTCTATCTTGCGGTGAAAACACAACTCCAACTCTACAGGCTAAGCATCCCCGAGAAGATTCTCTACCGACTGCTCACTTTTGCTGCTTTACGCTCTGGATTGCAGCCCTGACGGTATTTCCCGCTCTCGACCGCAATTGGCCCTGACGGATTAAGCTTAATGCAAATGCGAGATCTCACATGATTTTTAGCACGGGCCTCAGCAAGCCACATGGACACGGCTTTGACGAATCTAATGACAGATCTTCTGGAGGGAACGGTACCGGATAACGTTGCTAATATATAATGCGGCGGAAAATTACTCGCCTTCCTAAAGAAGGATGGTAGTATTCGTCTGATAGCCGTCGGATTTCCAATTCGCCACATCGCTTCTCAACTGGCATGCCAAATCGCATCTGGTCCGCTCGCCAATCTTTTTCCCAATATAGCTGTGCGTCAGTACTCCGCGCGGAATCGAAGCAGCAATACACCCAACTCGCGTGTTCATGCGTGGCATGACTAGTCGTAACCACACTATGCTAAAACTCAACTACTACAACGCCTTCAACTGCTTAAGCAGAGATGCAATCCTACGATGCGTTGCTTGCGAAATACTGCATATTTTACAGTTCGTTTGAATTTGCTACGACCCCCTGAACGAACTTATATTCGGCAACAAAAGTATACTCCCGGCTGAAGGCGTTCAGCGAGACCCATTTGGCCCTATGCTATTTTGAATCAAAGTCAATAGCTTGACACACAACATAAAATCCAGTATGAACCTAAGGTACCTGGACGACTGCGTCCACAGCTTCGGGGTGCGCCGCTTGGCTGATAAGCAAGCATCGACAGCGCACTAAGCTGCGCAGTGAACGAGCTTCATAACTCCGGAATCCGACCGAATTGAGCGCTCACAACGTCTTCGTGATTTTGCGTAGCTCACTCAGCTTGCCAAAGATTGTTCAGCCTGCCACGATGTTCGATGTTCGATGTTCAGCCTGCCACGGAAGTGAAATGCTTCTATTGCTCGAGACTAAAGTTCGAAGGCTATTGAGCGAAATACTCAATGTGCTACTACCCAGCGAGGCCTGAAAACAAGCGACCTTACCTCGGATTAAATATCTCAAAAACGATGGACGGTCGAATACTACGAAGCATGCCAACGAAGTCTTGTCGACGAAGCACGACGATGAATATCGATCCCGACTCATCGCAGTAGCATCAAAGTGGTCCGGGGCGTTCCTTGAACCACTACGGATCACATTCGTCGGCACACGACTTTATGACCGATCTATTTTTACCAACGTAGCGTTGAGGCTCTGTGTTTAATGCTTTCAACTGCATCACTGTATTTGCGGAGTGTCGGTCCCGCGGCAAAGTGTCTATGCCCTATATTGCAACAGGATAACGTCTTATCATTATCGACATGTTGCGATCAACGAGATTTTGCGAATGGATCTCACTGCCTCGGGATCGCCGTCCAGATTTGAACCGGCATGCTTAGCGCAAGACGATGGCAAGCTACCCGATGGTGCGACTCTTATGTCATGAAAATGTGTCTGTATACTGGTATGGTATTTCACTTGTCTGAACATCCTGGCCTCCAGTCATGTTGCCCATGCAGTGTCTTCTGCTAGCGCTGTTGCAGCCAACGCGGATCAGCTCAAACGAACCAAATGCAACTGCTTCGATGATCGACAGTATTTTTTCGTCCCATCGTTATCGAAATACTAGGCGCAGTCGTCTCCGACGCATCTGCGTTTTTGAGGCAGCTTGATTCAAGGTTGTGCGGACAACCGGAGATAAGCAAGCATTCAGTTGGTTCAGGCAACAAATCAGCGCAGCCGTGCTAAGAGGGAATGCATCATTCTTTTCGAGTCGGCTGGATATCCCTCCCTAGGCAACTACCTTTTTGACGATTTCTATACATCAATTTGACAAAATTACATTAATTTTTAAAATAATAAATAGTTTATAAATAATTCAATAATTTAATATAAAATTTCATAAAATTTATATCAAGTTAAAATAAAAAATTGAAATTTAAAATAAACGTCATTTTTATGAATTGACTAATAAATAGCATACGATGTATACGAATAAGAATTAGAGGTAACCAGGAGGAATTGCTATGCTATCAGGTTTTGGTCCCTATTGCTCGACTCGGATCGAATAGTTTACAACAGTTTAGAACATGGATCGAATAGTTTACAATACATCATTCTGGGATAAGGCTTATGTGAAGACAATACTAGACAAGTGAAATAGCGTGAATAGATTGGCATCTTATGGCATAAAAGGAAAACAATCTAAATAATACCCTTTTAGATGGCAAGACATGACTTAAACTGTGTCATTTATTTTGCTTTAATGTGCTTTTTTTTCTAGATTTCTGAAGTAAGCTTCGGTCCAAACGTAAAAGCAAAACAGTATTTAAGGTGGTTTAAATAGCCACCAGCATCAAGGTGGTTTAATTGTGATTATATTTATACTTACAATTATATTAGTCTACATTGTAAGATATAATCTTTCTGAATATCAGATTATATTTGTACACTCATCTGTGAACGATGTTTCATTATGTAATTTATTTTCAGGTTCAAATAAACTTTGTTTACAAAATATAGAATTTATAGCGAATAATTATATTTTCCATCATCGCTGCATTCTCTTAACAGGCTGTCATTACCACATTAATAAGGTCGTCATTTATTCTTTAACTTAGCGACAGTCACATTGCTTGCAGTTATAAATTATAAACTTATATTACTGAAAATGAAGATATATCGTATATTTTGAATTCAAATTAACCGCACACGTGATGACATATTTGTTAATACACCTACATCTTCTAGCTGCGAGACGAGTTCTCCGACTTCTAACTGTTTTAACCTATCATTGAATTCGACAAATTCTTGCGATCTCTCTATATTCTCGTCAGCATTACCATCACACCATATCAGATAAATAAACCATAAGGTGATTTTGTGTTGATTTAATGCGTCCACTGTCGATCTTTGAACAATTGCAGCAGTTATGTGAAATATTTCGTTGCATAAACTGTTATCCGGGTCCTAAACAAAATATTTGTTGAATATTATGATAATTAAGATATCTTATTAATATTTTATATTAAATGTAAAATACATAATTAAAAATATGTGGGCGATCGTAAAGAAAAATAGAGGTGACCAATAATAAGAAAGTTACGAAAACAGTCGTGGACATATAAACAAATCTAAATCAATGTATGGTAATCCGACTTTAAACTTGAGTTTGATAATAATATATGGAATTCACAAATCATCGTATTATCTAATATGTACAAAGAATAATTAAATCAGATCAAAAAATATAATATTTAAAAGCACACGAATATAAAGTAACTGACAGGAAAAAATAGGCTACTTGAACAGCAGACGTACACAACAATGATCCTGCGCAAATAGAATCCAATAAGGTAGTATGTTTTCGATGGCAGCATTGTCCCAACGCTTAACGTTTATGTTTAGTGTATCAAAGGCCTAAAGAACAAATATTTTACAAATGAATTAAACATCAAACAAATACTTCAGAAAACAGCTTAGGATTGTTTGATCTTAAGTTGTTTGCACATGATATAATATCAACGTCGTTCGAAGAAACTTGATTGTAGATAGATGCTTTTATAGTTAAAAATATATAAGATAATAAAAAAAACTGGTTTAATACTTAAACAATGAAAATGTGCATGACTTTATTGTTACAAAAATTACTTACTTTGATCAAATACATCGAATCCAAGCAGGCCGGGCTTAACGGCATATGTTGACAAGTTATTTGAATTACCAAGCTAGCTTGCAAAAATCACAAAGCAATAATATATTTTAAAAATAATAATATATATAAAAACAAAGTAATATTGGTTTAACTAACATATATACAATATATAAATACAATATATTTATATATACATATACATACAAGATATTCTATGAAAGGATGAGAGTGGTGGTTATATGATATATATACTAAATGATGTTGTTTGATAGACTGGACTTCGATTCACGACTTTCAATCACCATGTCACCTCTAGACGACCACTTCAGCATCGAAATGATGAGTACCAGGCAACACTCATCAGTAGAATGAGGTACACACTGGTCGTTTCGGTTGCCTGTGTGACATTGTGAATAAAGGCGATTCCGACACTTTGCTTAATTGACTGAGGCTTACGCTCTTTACCAGATCGAATTACTGTGCGGACCGTCCTTAAACACTAGGCAGAGGTTGTTGCTGAATTGTCGTTGCACTCGTTGGATCCTTAATGGATACGGCAGGTATAATAGTAGTGCACGGATGTGCTGAGTAGACAACGGTCCAGGATTTCTTACGAAATACGGCATTTATACTAAATGGTGTTGCTTGATAGACTGGACTTCGATTCACGACTTTCAATCACCATGTCACTTCTAGACGACCACTTCAACATCGAAATGATGAGTACCAGGCAACACTCATCAGTAGAATGAGGTACACACTGGTCGTTTCGGTTGCCTGTGTGACATTGTGAATAAAGGCGATTCCGACACTTTGCTTAATTGACTGAGGCTTACGCTCTTAACCAGATCGAATTGCTGTGCGGACCAGATATTATATATTATAATAATATATAATAATATTATATATATTTCAAGTAATTGTAAGAACCAGAACTTAAATCAAGTTTTATTTTATTTTGGCAAACGTTCCGGACATTTCGATAGATCCTTCTTCAGTGCTACAGTCCAAAGTGAACTGTAGCACTGAAGTTTCTTAATTAAAATTAATTAAAACAAGTGATACTAACAACAAACTCACATTTCTTGATGAAAATATTTATCAAGACTTAAGCAAGCGATCGCAAACAACCGTATACTGAACGCATAGTCTTTTTAATTCGGAAACATTTTGGAATCATGTTATTGTAGTAGCAAGACGTATAAACATCCATCACAAATCCGGGTAACATCTGGCACTAATAAAAGTTGAAAACTTTACCCAAATTAATTATATTTGAAGAGCAGTTTACTCCTCTATGGCTACAAAGATCATACGTTTTTTATTTATATGAAAATTTTTTTACAATAATTATTCAAGTTACTACTGCATCCATCTAGATCAATAATTCTCTGCTATGGTACAATTGCGATTAATGTGTTACAAATATCTTAAGAAAATAAACGAACACTCACTGAGAGATATTAACAATCCGAGGTCGCGGAAACTCTAAATACACAATAGTTGACGCATTTGAATTATATTCAGGTAGTAGTCAAAGCATAAGGTGGTCTACACGTGATAAGATAGATGTCATAACAAGAGAAATAATTGACTGCTTTACATTATAAGCGACATGTATTTACGTATTTTTCATGAAAAAAATCAACCAGTATAATTTACAGCATATCAAATTCTACATTAGCATATCGAGTCGCTTTTCTTTCTCTTTATAGGATGTACAATACTTCCCTTATCATAGTTTTTTTTAGTTGTAAAAACAATAATTCTTGTACCAGTTTACACATTTTTCTCTAATGTAAGCTGTTTAGCTTAACAACGACGATATAATTCTTCTGCAGAAAATCGTTACTGATGGTTGGTAGATAATGGACATTTGTCACAAGATTCTATTAAAAATTATTTCGTCGAATAAGTATAGCAACTGAAATATACAAATTGTTGAAAAACTAAACACTTTAATGCAATTTCACAATCTTTCGTTTACACATAGTCGCAGATATCATACAAGTAAAATGCACAATTTACACTGCTACACGAGATGTGGCTACTAAAGCCTACGTGTATTGAGCAGTCGCTCCAACCACTGCCCACCTCGCATGACTTACTTTGCAGGCGGTTAGAGATAGACGCGCTGCTGAGGAGGAGATTTCACTGTTATCCAATCAGAGTAGTCTTATTCCAGGCACCGATCCGAATCTTCTTAGTCGTTGGAAATGCGAGTCTGACTCAATTTAATTCATCTCTTTTCGCAAGCTACCGCGATACTTTCGACCGCCTATAAAGGTCGTTTATTCAATTACACCAGCAAAACTTAAGATCCCAGCTAAAATGCTAAACCTTCAAAATCTCTCTGTTTCCCTCAGGCAGGCCCTCTTGAAAGAATACTAATATTAGCTCTAGATATAGGTTCTAATACTAATATCAGCTCTAGATATAGGTTGCAGTTGAGTAGAGATAAGGCGATCATTGCTCGTTTTAATCCATATCAGTCTTCCTTATGGAAGATATTCAAGAATGATAAATTTGCCTGCGTGAAGGAGAGAGCATTTGGTTGTATTGGCAGCACAGTCCTTGACAAAGTTTTAGAGGAGCCACTAACCCTACATAATTATGAAGTCACTTAATCACCCTAACCAATTTCGACTTGGGGTTACTTCAAGAGCAGGGATTTATCGGTTACCAATATCTTGAATGCCCGTGATCCACTTCCGGGCACCTCCATATCCCATGCCCCACTATCTTCTCGTGTCTGTCAGCTTTTGACAGATGATTAGAGAAGAGAAGTCGCCATCACTATGCTGTTAGCATCACCCTCCGATGTTGCCATTATTAACATTAGCCGCAGAATATTTTTATCCAAGAAAAAAGTGGTATCATGTCTAAAAGATCTGAGCCCTATTTCGATATAAAACTCCATCATCTCCATCTACAAAAGTGCGCTTGCGCGTAGAATATGAGACCATCTAAGTAAGCGTAACTTAATCCCATCACGTTTCCATGCTTTCATCAAAGGTCGCGTCCATTCAGCAGTTGATGAGGTGCACCGGTTCTGTCAAGACAACAGTCATCAGCTCGTTGTGACTTTTCATTGATTTTTTCGCTGTATTTGACTGTATTTCCATTCCCTTTGTTATTTATTCTCTAAGGTCCCTCGGAGTGCCTGAGAAAATTGTTACCAGGGTGGAAATACTGCTGTACACCAAACGGTTCTTTTATGAAGACTACCCTGATGCTCGTCAGTTTAACTTTATTACAGGTGTGCCGTAAGATTATCCACTTGCTCATATCTTATATCTTGCGGCTTCTATTGTACTCTTTAAGACATCTAAAAGCGATAAGCATCTAGTGGTATACGCTGATGATACCATAACCTTGTTCTCTGGACGCAGGTGCATAGATGTAGTGTCGGACATCAGCCGCTTCTTTTTAAGATTAAAAGACCAGTTCACCACGCCCAATCTTATTATCAACTTCTTTAATTTTTAATGGTGCCCCTGCGACAAAGAAAAGCTAAAGGGACTAGCAATCTCAGCCCTCTCTTCCATATTGAACAATCAACCACTCCCCTCCTTTACACATCAGGTAAAATACCTGGGGTGTATCATTACGGTTAAATAGTCAACCAGACCAGACTTGATGAAATTCAAAAGTGTACTGAAGAAAGCTAGATGGGCCCTGAAACGGAGTCAGCATCTGTCATAAAGTGAGAAAGCTCAGGTACCCCTCTGGGGTACCTGGGCAATATCGGGATTACTCTTCTTTTCTAGAAAACGTCCCCCTGAGCAAAGACCCAGGTTTATTAAGCTCCTCGTATTGAGATTACCCACCATAGTAAGCATCGACTAGACCTCAAGTGTGTGAGAGAGACCCTGAGTAGTTTAGACGGAGGGCGGCGCTTGATGTAAGCTGGAGGGATTTGACCCTTTTGCCTGTCATTATATAAAAAAAGATTTATTTTAACGTGGCAAATGCGTGCCTGCGCACGCTTACATGACCACAACAAAACAAAAATGTTAATCATGTGTCGATGATGTGTTTGAATGTGATAAAGGAGGGAGTGCAGCGGACGTCGAGAGGGAGTTGATTCCAGGCGAGTGAGGCGGCGACGAGGAAGGATCAGAGACCGTAGTTGTTGGAGTAATTGGGAACGTGGAGTAAGAGGGTATGACGGGAACGCAGCGATAGCGAGGTGGGGCGAGTGTTGTCTAAGGAAGGTTGATGAACGATGGGAAGCCGACCGCGATGAGACGAAAAGTTACGAGAAGAAGGCGGAGTTTGATGCGAATGTGGATGGTGGGCCAGAAGAGTTGGGCAAGATATGCAGATATGTGGTCGAAGCGACGGAGACGAAAGAGCACTCGAACGGCGGAGTTGATTATTCGTTGTAGAGGTAGGATGATGGATTTTGGAGAATTGGCGAAATTGCTAAGGCAGTAATCGATTTTATGAAAAAGAAGCGATGAAAGAAGAAACATACAAGAACGTAAGTCGATAAGGGAGCGGAGACAGCGGATGTCACGGAGAATTAAGTTAGACGAGTGGACCTTATCACGGACGAAGGGTTTAAGAGAGAGGTGATCATCGAAATGGAAGCCCAAGAAAGCGAGATTGTGGACTATGTGGATGATCGATGGGGCAAAAGATACAGTGGGAGGAGATATGTTTGGTTCACGGGGGAGGATTCACATTATTTTGGACTTATCAAGGTTTAGAACGAGATGGATATTGGAGAGACTGTTGTAGATAGAAGGAAGACAGTTGGAGGCAGAAATGCCGATATCGTGTATGCGATGTGAGGGTGCATGGGCATAGATGGGGATGTCATCGGCGTATTCCATGACGTTAAAGGAGAAATGTTTGATAAACGAAGAGAGATCGCCAAGCAGAAGAGAGAAAAGCAGGGGACCTAAGACTGAACCTTGTGGGACCCCGCAAAAAAAGGATGGGAAGGGAGGATGACGAATTAGAGCAGACGCGGAAGGTACAGTCGGATAGATATGAGGCAAACCATGCTACGGAGGAGAAAGAAAAAATATTTCTTAAGGGCGAGACGAACGATCGCAGATTTCCTATGTGAAGGGAATATACGACTGCGGATAGACGAGTTAAACAAGGTTGTAAGAAAAGGGGATATCGATGAGCATATGGATTTAAGTATGTGAGACGTATTTAGCCGACCGAACTGTATTTTCGTCTGACTTTCTTTTGCTTTTATTTTTTGTTGTTTCGTTTTTACCTACATTTAACCTCTATCAAGTTTTGTATGTAATAAAATAATTTATTTTTTTATAATTTACAGGCTACATTATGATTATTTAGTAACGAGTAAGCTGATCAGTGTAGTGGCGGACCAACGGTCGTCATTTGGTAAACATCAGAACGGATTAAGCTTTGTTTTGTTTGTTACTGAAAACAACTTTGCTACGCCAACTTTGCACATAAATTTGTTTTTACTGAACTGGTCTAAGTTGAAATATTTACACTGTCATGACAAATAAATATGTCAGCGGCTTTTCTGGACTCCTAGCCTAGGGGAGATATCAACACAAGACTACTCGAGGTACCTTGTTCATTAGCGACAGCTAACGCAGAAGTTGAAAAAATTTGTATCTGTACCTCGAAATGTGGTCTTGTTGGGGTTTTCTTTCTGGCAGGTTGGAGCTGTAGCATTTGATAAAGACATTCATCCTAACGATTACATGCCCCAGCCGCTTTAATCAACCGCTGTCGATGTGTTAGAGCAGCAAATGTACTTTGAGACCATCACGGATAAACAAATTTCAAATATTATGACTCGGCTATGCTGGTATCCATTTTCTATTTATAAAAATTATGATAACTTCAAAGATTTAATTTAACAAACATTGTAAGGAGCTGGTCAAATATTTGCATTTAAAACAACGAAAAGTGTTTGAATTTAGTGCATATCAATTAATTTGAAATATGGATGACTGTAATTGACAATAAGGCGATTTACAAATTTAGCTAGCTTCATAAATATAATTAAAATAAGCATGTACATATTACGATGTAAGCAATATAATGACTATTGAAAATAAAAGGGTAAGTCATTTATGTTATTCTTGTTTTCTAGTTATATAATCCGTCTTTATTTATCCAGGTTCCGCTTTTTAGCGAAACAACCGGGATATATATAACGTATGTCAAATAAAAATATATTAAATGTAGAACTTCATTAAAGATGTGTTACTTGGATTCTGATCAGGAATAGCTCATATAACGGTTAAGTTTTTAATAAATATTTCTTGACAATAAATTTTGAAAATACATTATATATATCCACGAATGTTTATTTTTCGTGAATGCTACTTTTATTAGTTCGACGAAACATTTTTAATTTCAAAGGAACTCATGGTGTGCTTAAGAATTTGATTGCCCTGCAAATATTTCTAAATTTACCAGATTAAAATACATATTTTAAACACGCGTATATTTTTTAACTTTTAAATTATACTCACGTGTTGCTTTTTTTTATTATTCCTTCGATGTTGTTTCATGTTAATCAACAGGAAAAATATAAATCTATTAAGAAAACATACGCGTTTAAGAATAAAAAATCATAATAGTAATGCTAATTCAATTTTGTAAAAATCAAAACAATATTAGAGTTTATGAAAATTACTCGACACCAAAATTTGAGAAATTTAAAATATCATTAATTAAAGATTTTAATAATTTAAATTACTTATTAATTTTTATTATTATTGTAAACATTATTATACTACTTTTGAACAATGAAGTTTAAAAATAGAAGTAAAGTAAATAGTTTATTTTTGTTACATTTGAGATAAGTAAATATTGTATTCACGATTTTTAATAATTATTTAATATCGTGTTTGATTGACACCTTTTAAGACCAACACATATTCAATAACATAAATATTTTAGTGCTTGAACTCAGGAAATACTAATCTGCGTTCTAGCATAATTAACACCATAATCATATAGGTAAATTAAGCAACGGTTATTATTAAATTACAAGGCGTGAGCCAAAGGCTGTTTTGCTTGTTAAATTGTAATAATCTTGACTAATTCAAATAAAAATTTTAATCCAAAGCACAAAGAAATTCCCATAATTCTTTTTAAAGCGTAACCAGTCGTCGATTTGCACAATATTATCTTGAAGCTCATTCCAATTGGACGTGGATGTTCATGAAATATGGTAATTTTTTGAAAATCTTTACATGGCACTTGGAATCACTTACAGAATATTTTGCTTGTTATTTCTTAAAGAATGAAGATCCCATATATTCTAATAATAATTCATACACACATTTAAAAGAAAGTTTCCTATCATACGACGAAACTCATATCTTTAAATTTAAATAAATTTAAATAAGAGAAGAGCCGTTCCGTTAGCGCGTCTCTTCTACGACAACACTTACAATTAATAACATACAATATCTGTTTATCTACAAATGGGATCAAAATCTCGTAAACCATGCGGGGTAAAACGTATTGACGACTATGTTCAGCTCGAGATTGGGTGTGACTGCGATGGGTGCAATGTATGGACATTGATAAAAGTGAAGCAGGTTGACCGTTAATCTTTGCAGCAACGACCTTATTATTGTTGATTTTGTTGCGCTATATCTTATGCTCACAAACCAGCAACGTCGAATCAGTCATGTGAAGCAAATATCATTATAAATGAACAGTAGTATGCGAAGCATCTTCTTATGGTTGTAACATCCTCTCTACCGAAGTGACTATCGGAAATGATGACATTGTAAATATGCCCGAGCATCACTAAACGGCAGCTATGTCGAATATGGACAAACGGACGTCCACATTAGTATAATAGCAACCGGATCAACATGCAGTCAAGCAGTAGCGGGACATAACCAATTATAACTGATTCTCGATCACCCATGTCTGTATTGACAAAGCAAGTATGTGGATCCGAACTTCAACAAAGTATAACTACAGAAATCCAAAGTGGCAATATCGGTTGCAGCTCTTTTGACACATGTAATAATCATAAAGTGAATGACTCTGAAAGGGAGCTTGATCGCTGTGGCCCGTGGCATCGTCTGTCCAACTCAATTTCGTCAGGACTGTGCGCATGTTGAATCTGAATCTAATAAACGTACCCGACATAAGGACTTTGACAGGTCTTGTTGTGTGTTGTTTGCAAATTTAAGTGAATCTGCAGGTAGCGTTTCACAAACTCGTTTGGATAATGACGTTGATGCAGTCAGGACCATTATTTCCACCATGTTCGACTATTCAGATCGAGATATTGTGTCCAAGTTAACTGTCAGGAGTATGTTTCGACTTAGTAAGAAAACATCTGATAACCATCCTAGGCTTCTAAAGGTTGTCTTCGGACCAATTATTGAAGCTAAGTCCCTCTTAAATCTAGGATTCAGACTAAAAAATAAACATATCCGTATTTTAAAGGATCTTTCTCACGAAGAGCGTATTTTATTACTTAATGCTAAGCCTTGCCCGTCGTCGTGGCGAAGGTGATATGGATGTGTATGTCAGAAATTTTCGTGTTTGCCAACGCAAGCCATTTGTGCGTTGGCATCCAATCTGCATGGGCCTTTGAGTGCTGCTTCTATATCTGTGGGTTCCCTTCTGGATTTCATTTTGGTGAAAACGGGTATTGCAGTTTCTGCAAATAAGCGTGCTCTTCTCATTGGATATTCTAACATTAGTAGCTTAACTTCTAATCTGGATGATCTTCGCATTATGTTGACTAAAAAACATTTTGACGCCTTTGCCGTATCTGAGTCGTGGCTGCATAGTGCGATTGGTGATCTTACAATTGATATTCAGGGTTATACCGTAACTCGGTTAGATAGGTGTGATGTTCGTCGCGGGGGTGTTGTTGCCATCTATTTAGCTCACGGAGCGGTTGTAGTCGGTTCGGTTGAGTACTCAAATAGTGTAGGAACTTGTGAGTGCTTGGTGTTAGACGTAATATTATCCGAACTAAGATTTTCGCTTGCTGTCCTTTATAGATTTCCTAAATCATCTGATTTTGACGATGTACTGCGTAATGTGCTTCTTTATTCATGTAAGCATCATCGTCCTTTCATCCTATCTGGTGATTTTAACACTTCAAGTGTTGTGGTTAGTGATGTTGGTGGTTTTAGTATTGATCATTGCAATGCTTCTGAAACTCAAATATGGTAATTCTTGACTCACGATTTATTACTCGTTCAATTACTGGCCTGTCCTACCAGAGTATGCGGCAATAGTTCATCTATACTTGATCTACTCTTTTCTCGAAATTGTGATCATGTTTGTGACATACGCTATGTATCTCCTCTGGGATTAAGTGACCATGTAACCATTCAATTCGATATTGGTCCTTCTTTGGGAGTTATGAAGGAGGATGCTGAGCCTAACTTGGTCAAACGGCTGTGGCATAAGGCAGATCACGCAGCACTCTTGACTTATGTAGATTGTATTAACTTTTGTTGTGATGATAGTTCAGTTGACCGTTGCTGGCATGTAACTCGCGATAAGTTACTTTAAGTTTTAAATAAGTTTGCCCCAAAAATGGTAATCAAGAAACGTTACAACCGCAAGCCAGTTTGGTTTGACTATGATCTCAAGAAAGCACTGTACTAACGAAACCCTTTCTTTAAACTATCACGTAATGACCCATCGTTCATCTCATCTTTCAGACAAGCTCGTAATGTTTTAAATGGCTCTGCACTAATAAGCGTGTTCATTATGAGTACGACATCTTAAATTCGATTGGTCAAAATTCCAAACGTTTTTGGTCATGCATACCCAAAAATAGGAATGTTCCCTGTGGTATTCCTCACTCGGTTGTTGATGGTTATCTATTGTCTTCTCAGGTCAACATTGCTGAGGAATTGCAAATGAATTTACTCTAAGCAGTGTTTCGTCGGTATCCAACATTGATTATGAACCACTCAGTTCTCATGTCTCTAGTGATTCGATTTATATTACTCAAAATGAACTATTTGCCAAATTAATTAGGCTGTCGGGGTGTTCATCTGCTGGTCCTGACGACATTCACCCCTTTCTTTTACGTATCTTGAGCGCCCACCTCTCTCAGCCCTTGGCAATACTGTTTCATCTATCTTTAAACTCTGGCAAATTACCACTCGACTGGAAACATGCTACGGTAGTACCTGTATATTAGAAAAGTATGCGGAACTCAGCTAGTAACTACATGCCTATAAGTTTAATTAGCCATAAAAGTAAAATTATGGAACGTATAGTTCACGACAGGATAATGAGTCACTTGGTTGAGCCCGGACAGATTTGCTCTCAACATCATGGTTTCAGAAAAGGCAGATCTTGTCTGACGAATCTCTTGTGTTCTCGTGAGGCGTGGGTCGCAGAATTATCTCGAGGTAGCTCTATTGATGCCCTGTTTCTTGATTTAATAGAGCATTCGATCGCGTGCCTCATTCTCAGTTGATACAAGCATTATTCGATCATGGCATTCCCAAGATGCTTGTAGCGTGGGTTGCTGATTTTCTGTCATCTAGGAGCTATATAGTACGGGTTGGTGATTGTTTTTTTTCTCCGCGTAGTGTGACTTCCGGGGTTCCTTAGGGAACTGTGCTTGGCCCATTACTTATTAACATTTTCGTCAACTCTCTGCTGAGTAAACTGCAATGCCAATATCTTGCATTCGCAGATGACTTGAAAGTGTGTAGCACAATTAATTCTCCAAAGGATGTAGAGTTTCTGCAAAGTGATATTGATAGGATAGAAATTTGGAGTAGGCATACAGGAATACTATTGAACGTCTCTAAGTGTGTTCACCTTCGTTTCGAGAATAGTTCTGTACCTGTCCGATATACTATTTAATCGTGTATCTCATGTACGAGACCTTGGTATCATAACTCATTCTTCCTTGAAGTCTAGAATGGACACTGAACTTAGATGCGCGTCTGCCAGAAGAATGCTGTACTTGATAAAAAAAACTGATTCAAGTTGGTGTCACCCACATGTTTTAGAATTCTATTTAATGCACTTGTGAGACCACATATTGAGTTCGCGATACAAGTCAGTTTTCCAAAGTCCAAGAAAATATTAGAAAATATTCTTTGTCGTGTCAGCAAACTGTGTTCGATTGTTCTCATATGAGTTATCGCGACAGACTTAAAACTCTGGGCATGATGACTGTGCACCAAAGACAGTACATCCTAGATATGTTAGTAATGTGGCATATCGGCAACGGTTCGGATGGATATCCTACCCATTCGGTGGTTATCAACGATAGACGATGCCACAGAGGTCATCCCCTGTTGTTGAGGATATCGTATCATAGTCGCAGTACACGGCTGGATCGGCTGTCTTATCGTTGTGCAAATGCTTGGAATCGACTACCGTCGGAAATCGTGATGACCACAAACGTTAAGACATTTAAGACTGCTCTCATAAATTGGACGATTAACGGCGTGAATAATGAAGATTACCCCTTTTATTGATATTTTTATGTTGATTTTGGTGTATGTAATGATGTTTTCTTGTGATCGAGCGAAACGGCTTTATAGCCAATGCTTGCTTGTAATAATAATTCGTCTTTATCAAGATCTCAGTTTTGGCCTTCCATAAAAGTAATACAATTTCCTGAGCGAAAAATCGATTCAAATTCTTATTCAATTCTATAAAACTTATGTACAAGGGCTTTATCATCTGCTATGTTATCAAACCACGGTACCGATATCAGCTTGAAATAAATGCAGATATCCGTCTTGCATTATTATTATAACATGCAATACTATAGAAATGCAGCTGTTTTGTCTGCTCACAATAAAACCAATTTTATGTCAGCAAAAACTTAATCCGGATACAGGATATTGAAATTAGAATCTGTGAAAGCCATGTAATTAGCGTTTTCTTGAAATTCACTCTATTTGATATGTTGATAATATTCTCTGATAGTTTGTTCCAAAGCCTCACCGCTCGATGAGAAAGGTGATATAGTCTTCCAAATTTGCTGTGATGCAGGGTCCTCACAGTAAGAGAGTGACCTCGGTCAGTAGTTCTCTAGCTTGGCTGAATACGGTCGACCGGGAATCCGTCACGTTCGAATAACATATCCCTAAAACATAAAATATCAAGACATACTATACTAGTACGGACTGAAGGAACTCCTTTATTGTGCAAGCGGTCCTTATAAGACAATTTCCTGAGGGAATGGCACGATCTCGTAAACTTACGGATTACATTTTCAAGCTCATTCACCTCACCACGTGTACACGGAAATATTGCAGGGATACAATATTGAATAATATGACGAATAAGTGAATTGTATATTATTTTAAGATAGGATGCTGATGGGTTACAAAAACACCTCCGGGCCACATAGCTAAGTTTTCTGGTCTTTGGATGATTATGTCCGTGTTTGGGCGACTCTTCAATGACTTGTGCACAAGTATTCCCAAATCTCTGGTACATTATACCTGCGTAATTGTCTCAGCACCTAATTTATATCTAAAAGGAAATTTCTTATGCCCTAAGTGCGTGGCAGCACTTGGATATATTTAACATCAGTCCTGTTTCATTAATCCACCTAACAATATTGTCTAAATATTCCTGGAGCAGAAAACAGTCATGATACGATTGAATGCACTGACATAACTTGAGGTCATTCGCAAACGCTAGGATATTGCATTTCAGTCTTAATAACAGATCCTAATGGAAAATGTTGAACAGTAAAGAGCCGAGAACCGTACCTTGAGGCACTCCGGCACAAACATGGCGTGGTGAAACACTACTGAAAAGCCTCAGTTGATATGATCGACCCTTCAAGAACGAACTAATCCAACGAACTATATGGGGATCGATACCGCATTTAGCCAAAACTACTAGCAGAGGATCATGTAGTATTCGTTCAAACGCAAGCTAAAATCGATAAAAATTACATTGACCTAACACCTATCCGCTACTACATCCGTCAAATTTTCACGAGCCATAATTAAATTACTAAGACATTAACGACCAGTGCGAAATCCATGTTGAGAAGGGTGCAGAAGTTTAAATCTATCCATATGAGAATTTATGTATTTATGCACGAACCTTTCAAGACATTTACAAACAACGCTTGTCAGACTTACAGGGCGATAATTGGACGGGTCTTCTATATTTTTTTGTATATAGTAGTAATGTGAGATCGCTTCAACTGATCAGGGATGTATGATGTACATAGAGACATGTTAAACATTTCTGATAATAGGAATGCTAGCAGGTCATGGAGTTTTTGAAGAATAAACTGATGAATGTCGTCTGGCCCAACCGACGTGTAACAAGATAATTTACGCAATTCCCGTGATACTGTACTAGAAAAATTAATGGCATATGGGATACGAATGTCTCGGGAATTTGCGCAAGACGAAAGTCTGTAAATGGAGTGGGACAAATAAGATCAAAGGCCTCTGCCAACATACTCAAAACTTCGTCAGGATCTCTCGCAATCTTACCGTCATGAATCAAAAGGGAAGTTGATGGACTAACTTTTCTATTTTTATTTATATTGCTCTAGAACGGCTTGGGAGAAACTTTATTTAATGCCAGGATTTACAAGTCTATCTTGGTCACGTTTATCAGATCTAGGATCGGCGTCCGGGGAAATTGCCATGACTGCAACATCATTGCCAGATACAACAGACTCAGATAATTATAGATATACCGATGGGTGAGATGCTTTAAGGTGGGTCAAGGCACAGCAGAAGCCGCAGATGAATTTGCGACTTCGATACTTAGACATGATGGGCATGCATTAACATCATTTGATCCAAAACCAATAATCTTATTTCAAAAGAGGAGGAACATCAATCGTGCTTGATATATAAAAGTTTGATATATTTAAATCATTTTCAATTGTTTTGTTTTTAGATTTTGATTATTAATTACAGTTTATTAAAAAGTTTTCATTATGTGTTCTTAGATAAAAATCAAAAATATATATTTAATGATTAAAATTTATATTATTTGTCCTATGATTTAAATTATGAAATTACTGGTCAATGTGGTCAAAAAGATTGGCGACAGCTATCTTAAAATATATTAGTGGTCAAGATGCTACCTGTGCTTGTTAAAGTTTACAAGTTTGAAGTATTACCTATTATAATATTAATTATGTTTCGATTTCATACCAATCAAATCAGAATAAAAATAAAAAATGAAACTGAAACTCAACCAATTTTATCTCAATGTTCGCTTATTAGCCACTTCAAAACGCGTATGTGGCACTCGTTGACATAAAAAATTAAGGTTGTGAATAAGTGTAAACTAAACGATAATTCGCTTTTTATATTGCGTTATGATTAAATGCAGATATAAAAATGTCCCATCGTATGATGTCTGAAATTATCTAAAAAACAATAAAAATTATAATAATTGAGATCAGCTAACTAAATCTACTTATTTTATATCATCTATCAATTAAAAACAATGCTAAATAAAATAAATAATAAAATAATAAATAATTATAAATAATTAATAATTTTTATATAAGATTTTATCATTTATATCAGGTTAAAATTAAAAACTGAAATTTAAAATTAAAATAAATTGTTATGAATTGACTAATAAATAACTGTAAGGATTTGTTAAAGTCGTGAAAAATTAATTAATTATAAATCCTGCACGTAAAAACGATTCGACTATGTTCATAATTGCTGTAGCACACCCATTAAACCTGAACGCAGGATTATAGCATAGATTTCTTCATTTTCATTACAAGTTCAAATGTTTATTACATGACTGCAAGAATATTCACACAGTCCTCGTAGTCGAGAACGGTTTTAAATTATAGCATTATATAGCATATAGAAATATAAAACAATCAGATCAGCTCACTGAGTCTACATATTTTATACTATATAAAAATTAAAAATAAAGATAAATAATTATAATAATTATATAAGACTTAATACAATTTGTTTTTATATAACAATAGAATTTATTATTAAAATTTAAAATAATAATCAATTTTTATGAATTGACTAATAAATAATATACGTTATATTCAAATAAGGAATAGAGGTCATCATAACGAACTGCTATGTTATCAGTTTCGGTCACAGAGAGATTATTCGAAATCCATAGCCCTAGATCCTTTGCGTATTCATAAGGCTTGATGCACATACCATCACGCTGATAATTAAATTCTGGAGCATGTTTTAAACCATAGATTCGCATACACACATTTGAGCGCAATTATGTAAGCGCTTTGCATCTGCTAATGTTCTTATTGAATGGTGTACCTTCAAGTCATCCGCAACTAGTACTGGAGGTACATTAGCAGTAATAGGATATCTTCCAATAGTCGTAATCCTATATTTCAATTGTCACATCAAGCAGTGCGAGTGTGAAACGGAATTCCCCAATATGTTATCGAATTCAGGGATAAATCGTCGTTTAAAAACGTTTGAGAGATTAATAACACACATTCCGGATGTTTCATGTCAGTTCCAGATTTTTCCTGTCAGTTATGCTTGCTACACAAGCGGATTAAGCGTAATCTCTCGACGAGCTCAAAAAGATCGTATCGCTGCGCTCGCCAATCACTTGCAGTAGCAAATTTTACAACTTCAAAGCACAAGGACGTTAATAGGAGGACGTAAGAAAAAACTACGACCGACACCAGCTATGCTCAACTGCAAGTACAGTGCTAGACACACGACGGCAGCATCTGGACCACAATCGTCTGCGACAACAGTAAGTCTAAAGAACACTTCCTATGTGGATTTTGTCCAAACAAATTATTCTGCAAAATCTCGTATAATCACATATCAACAAACATCACGTTTACTAAAACTACCCCCGTTGATTCCAATGTCCTTTCTCCACCCACCGGCCCTGCCAACATATGCACTTCCCATCCCATGTCATCTTCACTCACCGACACCCCCGTCCCGTCATTCCTGTCTCGTTTCTCAATAATCTACATCAATCAATCAAAATCACCTCCTCCAACCTCCACGATCATTTCACTCATAACATTTCATCACATCGCTTGCCACCTCTTTATTATCATTATCCTCTGTCTTCCGTAGTAAAACCTACTCCGTCCATATCCTCAGCGGTTAGCTCTCCTATCGTGATCTCACCCAAAAACGTAACTCGTCCTCCTTTACGAAAAAGCTTTAGTTCTCGCGATCGTTGCGTCATGCTCACTAATATCACTCATTCCACCTCCTTATATCAGCAAGCACGTAACGACCACGATGTTTCGGCATTTAGATCCATCTTCTCGTCTCTTGTTCCTGCAGATAAACTATCCTTCTTCAAAAACATCTCTCCTGTCGCATTCATCCGGCTAAACAAATTTTTTCAATCTAATCCTTCTCAGTCCCCCTCCTGAAAATTGTTTTCAAGCATAACAAGCCCGCCCAAAAATTCGATGGCGTTCCATCTCCCCTATGTGTCTTCTCCACTAGTCCCTATCACCACCACACAGGGTTTCCTCCTCGGTTTCCTCAACACTAGATCTATTCTCAATAAATCCGATATCATCCTCAACCTATTCACCAAGCAATCCATCGAACCCTTCTGCCTTACTGAATCCTGGCACTCCTATTCTGACGGCCTCTCTATCCGCCGTTTGCTCTCTGCCGGTTGCTCACTAGTCGAATCTGCTCGCCACCTCAGCTCATCCCCTTCTGAATTCTCTAATCATGGCGGCATTGTGGCATTCGGCCGGCACCCCACGTCTATTCGCAAAATCACTCCCCCTTTCAGTCCTTGCTCTTTTACACTACTCACTTGACTTTCTTCTAACCCGAGCACTCTAGATCTCGCCATTGTATACCGTCCTGGTTCATCTGCTCTTACATCCTTATTTTTTACCGAACACGCTGACCTTCTGTCTCACAGTTCTCTGTCCTCCATTATATCAATCGTTCTTGACGACTTCAACATCTGCTTCGACCGCCACTCTTCCGCCGAGCCCATCCAGTTCATCAAAATTTTATTTATCCAACTATAACTACCTATCCATCTTTACTACTCCCACACATATCCTTGGCGGGGAACTCGACGTGATAGATGTTCCAGATAGTTTTGCTGCCTACACCTCACTGCACATCTCCGATCCGGGCCTATCCGATCAATTTCTCGTCACTCTTGATCTCACTTCCAATCATTCTCCGCTTCACACGCCTGACATCCTACGTCGATCTTGGAGAAATCTTGGCATCCCCCTTCTCCGCTCTGCCTTACTCAAAGCGTCTCTATCTTCTCCCACAATAACATCTTCCTCTCCTGAGGAACTTGCCTTTCTTTTCGATTCTGAACTCACATCCACACTCGATCTTCTCTTGCCCTTCAAGCCTTATCCTTACCGTCGCTTGCACGGTGCCCAATGGTTTGACATCCAATGCCTACTCTCAAAGCGTTGACTCTGTCATGCTTTGAGAGTCTGTCACCGCTCTCTCAGACGTGATATCCACTCGCTCACTCCGTCTCTCCGTGATTCCTATCTTGCTCTTCGCCGGTCTCATCTCCACCTACTACGTACCAAATGCATCTCCTTCTGGCAGCATAAAATCAACACTTCATTAAACTCTAAGTCTCTATGGCATACTTTTAACTCAATCCTTTATCGATCCTCTTCGTCTTGCAACATCAATCCCCATAATTATTCGTCATTTCTTCAGACCAAAGTATCCACGTTGCTCTCTCACAACCCCGTCTCCATTCCATCTCACTGCTACTTCCTCAGCTCGACGAGGAAGGATAGTAGACCGTAGTTGTTAGAGTAATTAGGAACGTAGAGTAAAAGGGAATTACGGAAGCGCAATGATAGAGGTCGAACGTGTGTCGTCTAAGAAAGGGAGCTTGATGAACGATGAGGAGCCGACAGCGATGAGACGAAAAGTTACAAGAAGGCGGAGTTGTATGCGGATGTGGATGGTTGGCCAGGACAGTTGGGCAAAATATGTGGATGTGTGGTCAAAGCGACGGAGACGTAGAAGCACTCGAGCGGCGGAGTTGATGATGCGTTGTAGGGATAAGATGTGAGTGAATCGTTGTAAACTTTCATGCGTGCGATTCCTGTGGAGTGATGAGAGCGGAAAGCGGATTGGAAAGTAGGGTACATATTGGATGAAGAGAGATAAACGTTGATCTGTATTAAGATAAGGCGCTCTAAGAGCTTGGAAAGAGTCGGGAGGAGTGAAACGGGGCGATAGCTAGAAGTGAGTGAAGGGTCGAGCGATTGTTTCTTAAGGATGGGACGAACGATGGTGGATTTCTAATGTGAAGGAAATATACGACTGCGGGTAGACGAGTTAAACAAGGTTGTGAGAAAATGAGATATCGATGAGCATGTGGATTTAAGTATCGGAGTAGGCAAGGGGTCGGCAGTTGTGGTTTTGTTGGGAAAGGGCAAGAGGACAGATGAGATTTCGGCAGGTGAGACAAGAAGAATATGAAAGTGTTCCGGGAGGATGATCCGAGGTGAGTAGCAGTGAGATGGAATGAAGACGGGTTGTGAGAGAGCAACGTGGATACTTTGGTCTGAAGAAATGACGAATAATTATGGGGATTGATGTTGCAAGACGAAGAGGATCGATAAAGGATTGAGTTAAAAGTATGCCATAGAGACTTAGAGTTTAATGAAGTGTTGATTTTATGCTGCCAGAAGGAGATGCATTTGGTACGTAGTAGGTGGAGATGAGACCGGCGAAGAGCAAGATAGGAATCACGGAGAGACGGAGTGAGCGAGTGGATATCACGTCTGAGAGAGCGGTGATAGATTTGAAAAGCATGACAGAGTCAACGCTTTGATAGTAGGCATTGGATGTCAAACAATTGGGCACGGTTCAAGCGACGGTGAGGATAAGGCTTGAAGGGCAAGAGAAGATCGAGTGTGGATGTGAGTTTAGAGTCGAAAAGAAAGGCAAGTTCGTCAAGAGAGGAAGATGTTATTGTGGGAAAAGATAGAGACGATTTGCGTAAGGCAGAGCGGAGAAGGGGGATGTCAAGATTTCTCCAAGTGCGACGTTTAATGGTAGGCGTGTGAAGCGAGGAGTGATTGGAAGTGAGATCAAGAGTGACGAGAAACTGATCGTATAGACCCGGATCGGAGATGTACAGTGAGGTGTAGGCAGCAAAACGATTGGGGACATCTATCATGTCGAGTTCCCCGTCAAGGATATGTGTGGGTGGGGTTGAGATGAGTTTGTTATAGTGTATTACAATATGTTATCTAAATTTATGATTTATGTTATAGATTTGTTTCCAGATTTATATAAACATTATTGTTTGTTTGGCGTCTCAAGACTAATAGTATACATACACTAAAATGGCGACGAGGATACAGGCAAATCTAAACACAATCCAACCTTACAACCCAGGCGACATCGACAGTACAAACAACTGGATTGAATGAATCGAAAATCTCGAAGACGCTTTCTATGCCTTCAAAATCAAAGACGAAAAACGAAAATCAGCAATGCTAAGATTATACGGCGGACGACGTTTGAAAGAAGTAATCAAAGCCTTACAACTACAAGTTGCTGAATATACGGAAGTTTAAGCATACACCAAACTAAAGAAGTCACTAGATGACAATTTCATGAAACAAAAAATTGATATTTGAGCGATATCAATTCCGAACCTTGAAACAACAGACGGATTAGTCAACTGAAAAATACCTTATAAGATTACGCACACATGCGATTGGTTGCAAGTTCGATGAATATAATGCTAAACAATCGGTTATTGATCAATTAGTGGAATTTTGCAATTTTTAAAAATTGCGAAGGATATTACTTCGCGAATCAAATCTAACAATCAAACAAGCCCTAACAATGGCTTATACACTAGAAACAACAGAAATTCAGGCAAAGGCAATGGAGAAAGATCAATCGGGGAACATGGCAATCAACAAGGTTTATCATATCAGAAACAGAAAATGCAACAAAGACTTGAAAACATCAGTAATCGTTTTGCAAACAACAACAGAAACAAGTACAATCAACGATGTAAAGCTTGTGCATCAAATAATTATCGGCATGGAGAGAATATATGTCCGGCCAAAGGACAAAAATGCAGATTATGCGAATCAATGAATCATTTCGAGAGAGTCTGCTTAAAAACCTAAACGCACAAACATCAGGAATATCGAATACAACGAAGAGTATGAAGAGCAATCGGTTTCCTCGAACGAAGACGAACAAGCGAAATACATATTTCAAATCAAGAGCAATGATATGATTCAGAAAAATATCTTAATTGACGACGTAGCAATATCAATGCTCGTTGATTCCGGAACCAACGTGAACATAATCGACACAGACACCTTCAACTTCTTGGTTACGAAACACCCCTACATTCAACTTCGTATATCAACATCGAGACCAAAAGCATACGGCAACACACCCATTAAAATCAAAGGAGAGTTTGAATTAATATTAACTTACGGCAACACAAAAACACCACAGATACTATTAGTTGCTAAAAACCGAACAAGTGGTAATATCCTCGGTAAGAGAGCGTGTACCGGACTAGGTATCATATCAATCCCATCTATTTTACACATACATCAACAAAGTATTCCTGAATCAACACAACAAATGCTAGACATGTATATCCCAAAGCTGAAAACAATGGGGCGTGCGAAAGGGTATACAGTCAAACTCGATATAGAACCAGAAGTCAAACCCGTTGTACAAACTTTACATCGTACACCATTCCATCTACGAAAAGCAGTCGAATCTAAGATTCAACAAATGATACAAGACGACATAATCGAAGAAGTTACTGGGCCTTGCGAATGGACTTCGCCGGTAGTAGAGGTACCGAAACCAAACGGAGATATACGCATATGTGCTGACCTTAGAACATCAAATATGGCAATTCGACAAAATCGATATCCAATTCCTACAGTTGAGCAACTTCTATCAGATATAAATCAAGCTCGAGTATTCTCCAAAATAGATCTAACATCATACTACCATCAAATTCCATCAAACCCTGAATCGAGAGATATTACAACATTCATTTGCGACGCAGGCCTATTTCGATATAAAACACTCGTAATGGGAGTCAAATCTGCAGCAGAAGAGGCACAAAAGATACTACATCAAATTCTACACAAATGCAAAAACCGTAAAAACGGGGCGGATGATATTATTGTCTGGGGCAACACAACAGCGGAGCACAATACAGCCCTTGAGGAAGTGCTTAAACAGCTGTTAAAATATAATTTGCCAATAGCCGACGAAAAATGCAGTTTTCATCAAAGTGAAATTGAATTTCACGGGTTTATAATCAGCGCGAAGGGAATACGGCCATTGCAATCCAAAATAGAAGCAGTACAACATTTTCAACCACCCACATCTATACAAGAAGTACGTACTTTCCTAGGACTTGTAAACTATCTGGGAAGATTTATCCATAATCTTGCAACTATCAGCGAACATCTTTGCATCTTAACAAGAGAGACAACAAATGGGTGTGGTCAAAAAAGGAAGATCAATGTTTTCAACAAATCAAGGCTATAATAGGCAATGTTAATACACTAGTACATTTCGACCTTAATGCAACTACACACCTCATAACCGATGCAAGTCTCATAAGCTTGGGCGCCATATTATGCCAACAGTCTTCAAACGGCTTCAGACCTGTAAGCTATGCATCTCGCAGTCTAACACAAACAGAGCAGCGTTATTGTCAATTAGAGAAGGAAGCACTCGCACTCATATGGGCATGCGAAAAATTTCACCTCTACCTTTACGGCAGCGAATTCACAATACATACCGATCATCGAGCACTATTAACGATATTGAAACGTACGGGAAAACTATCCGCTAGAATACTTAGATGGGCTCTGCGATTACAACAATATAATTATAAGCTCGAACACATAAGAGGCAAGGACAATCCGGCAGACATCATGTCAAGACAACCATTACCATTCACAGCATACACATCGAAAGAAGAAACCTGGGCGGAGGGATTAATCAATCAAGTTATTGCAAATCACATACCCGAGTCAATCACATTATCTGAATTAACACACGCTTCCCTCGGATATCAGACGTTTCAAACACTACGACAAGCAATCGAAGGAAACACGAATTGGTCTGATTCAGTCATAAAGGAATACACACGCATACAAGATGAGCAGACAACAAATAAGGGACTCATAATCAGAGACGCAAGGATCGTCATACCAGAATGTATGCGATCACGCGTATTGAACCTTGCTCACGAGACACTTAGGAATAGTGAAAACGCAAAGCCTGCTACGGAGTAAGGTATGGTGGCCTTACATGGACAAGGACGTAGAAAAAACAATAAAATCATGTCTTACATGCACATGTATTGACACACTACGTATACGGACTCCTTTAACCATGTCTAGTACACTAGGTCCGTGGGAGATCATACACATGGACATATGCGGCCCTTTCCCTAGTGGAGAGTACATAATTGCCCTTGTGGATGCCGGATCCAGATAGCCAATAATCTGAATAACGAAGTCTTTATCTTCAACGATAGTATCGGAGTTTGTCGAAGAATGTATATGCACCTTTGGAGCTCCAATAGAAATAGTAACTGATAATGGACCCTAATTTATCTCCTGAATTTAAACAAATGTGCAACGAATATGGAATTAGGCAAAGATACAAAACCCCTTACCACCCTGCGGCCAACGGGGAAATTGAAAGATTTTTCAGATCCACTAAACAAGTGATAAAATCAGCTCATCTCGAGAATAAGAATTGGAGACGAGTCCTACACAAATACCTATTACAATACTGAAATAATTATCACGTGGTTACCAGCGCTTCACCAGCACAATTACTCATTGATAGAGAACTACACACAAAATGCCAACAATTTGTCGACAGAACAAAAGGACGAAACGATATAACGAAGCCGCAAGAATAGATCTAATGATAAAACAGAAATTGGAAATCAGATCTAACCAAACACGAAAAGCCCGGCCACATTCACTCCACGTCAATGATGAAATACTACTAAAACAAGAGCGCAAGAATAAACTAACTCCGATGTATGCACCAGAAATATGGAATATTGGGAACATATTCGGGAATACTGTAATACTTCATAGACAAGGTCGGAAACTCAGACGTCATGTCGAACATCTACGGAAAATAGAAAGGAATCCGAGATTATTCGACATCCCAACTAAGAATAATCTATTTTGAAACGATAATAATGAATCAGACATTTCATCGAGAAGATATATTACGTGTCCACGCAAAGACCCAGAATTAAACCCAGAAGTAAAATTGGACGTTCTGAATCAGCAACACACCGAACGAACAAATGACAACGAGAAACCAATAACACCGGAAAGACAGGACAATGAGATCAATGGATCAATTGATGTATATACGCATCAAAACGAGATACTTCAAAGGATTCGAAGGAAACCCGCGAGATTCCGGGATGAAGAATGGACCGCAAAAGTAGACTCTTTGAATATATCATTCTTAGAAGAGATATGATATAGTGTATTACAATATGTTATCTTAATTTATGATTTATGTTATAGATTTGTTCTCCGATCTAAATAAGCATTATTGTTTGTTTGGCATCTAAATACTAATAATAGATACACTAAATTAGTAACTGTGCTTGGATATAATGTTGATGAACTGGATGGAATCGGTGGAAGAGGGGCGGTCGAAACGGATGTTGAAGTTGCTAAGAATGAGTAAAGGGATGGAGGACAAAGAACAGTGTGAAAGGAGGTCAGCGAGTTCGGTAAAAATAAGGAGGTATGAGCTGATAAACCAGGACGGTATACAATGGCGAGATACAGAGTGATCGGGATAGAAGAACGACAAGTAAGCAATTCAAAAGAGCAAGGACTAAAATGGGGAATGATTTTGCCAAAAGACGCGGGGTGACGGGCTAATGCGACGATACCGCCATGATTAGATAATTTAGAGGGGATGAGCTGAGGGGCGGGCTGATTCGACTAGTGAGCAAACGGCAGAGTGCAAACGGCGAATTGAGATGTCGTCGGAATCGGAGTGCTAGTATTCGGTGGGTAGAAAATATCGATTGATCGCTTGGTGAATAGGTTGATCATAAGATTGGATTTATGGAGAATAGATCTAGTGTTGAGGAAACCGAGGCGGAAACCCTGTGTGGTGGTTAAAGGGGCAAGCGGAGAATACACATATGGGGAGACGGAGCGCCATCTAATTTTGTGGTGGGTGTGGAAAACTTGAAAATTTTCGTCGATTGTTTTAGATTGATAGATATGTTTCGCCGTTTTTCTCGCGACGGCGTTTTTTTTGCGGGTAGAAGAGAGTTGATCGATTTCGAAAGGGGTGCGATCGTGGAAAATACGAGTGTTTGAAGATGACATTAGTTTAAATCATTGGGAGAGGACGGAGGACGCGTGAGAGCGATGCTTGAAAACAATTTTCAGGAGAGGGACTGAGAAGGATTAGATTGAAAAAATTTGTTTAGCCGGATGAATGCGACAGGAGAGATGTTTTTGAAAAAGGATAGTTTATCCGCAGGAACAAGAGACGAGAAGATGGATCTAAATGCCGAAACATCGTGGTCGTTACGTGCTTGCTGAGATAAGGAGGTGGAATGAGTGATATTAGTGAGCATGACGCAACGATCGCGAGAACGAAAGCTTTTTCGTAAAGGAGGACGAGTTACGTGTTTAGGTGAGATCACGATAGGAGAGCTAACAGTTGAGGATATGGAGGGAGTAGGTTTTACTACGGAAGACAGAGGATAATGATAATAAAGAGGTTGCAAGCGATGTGAGGAAAGGTTATGAGTGAAATGATCGTGGAGGTTGAAGGAGGTGATTTTGATTGATGGATGTAGGTTATTGAGAAACGAGACAAGAATGCCAGTACGGGAGTGTCGGGGAGTGAAGATGACATGAAATGGAAAGTGTATATAATGACAGGGTCGGTGGGTGCAGAAAAGACATTGGAAACAACGGGCTAGTTTGAGTGGACGTGTTTGATGTTGATATGTGATTATACGAGATTTTGCAGAATAATTTGTTTGGACAAAATCCACATAGGAAGTGTTCTTTAGACTTACTGTTGTCGTAGGCGATTGTGGTCCAGATGCTGCCGTCGTGTGTCTCTAGCACTGTACTTGCAGTTGAGCATAGTTTGTGTCGGCCGTAGCTGTTTTCTTACGTTTTCTCATTAACATTCATGTGTGTTTAAGCTGTAAAATTTGCTACTGTAATTGATGGGCGAGCGCTGCGAGCCGATCTGCAGCTGATTGAATTGATCTGCATTGAAAGTATTTATAAGAACCAAGAAATTTTTTAACCAGTTTATTACTTTTCCTAGCAGCTAAAAATCCGCTATCGTTCGTACACTTTTTATATAACTGTCCTTCGACCCCTCCTGACTATACCATTATAATCTTACCTGCAAACTACATCTAAGCATGTTGAAATATTTTACGGGTTTAAGTTAATACTTATCTTCTGTCATCAAACTTGTATACTTAAATTTCAGTCCGATTTTCATCAGGTTTTCTTAACCGAAATCGACTGCCTAAAAGTTTTCAATTACCTCTTTTATGCTCGTGATATGCAAATAATGTAGTGTTAGTATCTCTCTTTTTATAAATAGTTGATAATGATCAATTATTCATAAATAATTATTGGAGCTGGATCAAAGAAAAGAGGAAAATTTTATTTAATAAATGTATATATAACATAAATATAGCCGGACTTTTAAATAATTCTAAAAGTAAAGAAATAATAGGGTCAGATTTAAGTAAATATATTCCTAAAATAAGGTATAAACTCCTCCCACCATTAGGACGAAAAATTTGTAATTATAAAAAGAATTAAAATCAGTATGTAACGATAATATTAGAAACACAATGGAAACAGAATGCAATTGTAAAAGTCTTAGTTTTGATAAAATAAATGAGCATATGTACCCATAA
Source organism: Pomphorhynchus laevis (assembly GCA_012934845.2). Classification (NCBI taxonomy): domain Eukaryota; kingdom Metazoa; phylum Acanthocephala; class Palaeacanthocephala; order Echinorhynchida; family Pomphorhynchidae; genus Pomphorhynchus; species Pomphorhynchus laevis. Next base: position 151,721 of record WNNJ02002239.1, read on the forward strand.
TCTAGAATTAATTGAAAACAATGAATTAAGGAAAATGCTATCAAAAGGGTATAAATATAGATTAAATAATAACAACGACAAAAATAAAATTTACAATTCGTTATATAATAATTTAATTGCTTACTTTAGTAAGCTGATTAACAGTGAAAGCTCGAATATATCTAAGATAAAAATTTGGAAAGATTATATATTTGATAAAATTAAAAATAAAATGAAAATAACAAACAATTATAAAAGAAAAGATAAAATTAATAAAGATATGTATAAAGAACTTACTAACTTAAAGGATAACTATATAATAACAACTATTGATAAAGCTAGCAATAACTATGTCTTTATATGCAAAAAGCTTTATTATGATATACTAATGAAAGAGGTTAATTCTAATGATTTAAATGTAAATCCAACATATGAACGTAGTGAGTTGAGTTTTGAAACAATTATTACAAGTCACTGTTCTATAATGGATAAAATGGGTATAAAGGTTGAATCGGATAATAAAACTATACCTATATTATATTAGAATCCAAAATTACATAAAAATCCAATAAAACCTAGGTTCATATGTAGTGCATTCAAATGTACATTAAAACCACTTTTTGTCTAAATGAATAAAATACTTAAAGTAATTAAAGTACACTTTAAAAAATATTTCAAGGTAATCGAAATTAATACTGGTATAAAACACTATTTCAGTATTAATTCTACAAAAGAATTTTTAGAACAGACAAAAGGAATAAATTTTCAAAATATAAATACATACGATTTTAGTACGCTTTATACAAATCTAGATTTAGTAGATATAAAAGAAACGTAAGTAAAGTAAGTAAAGTTAATTAATCTTATATTCGGAATATATATAATATATAATATAATCTTATATTAATCTTATATATATATTATAATAACGTCTATCTAACAAAAATTAGACCATCAAGTAAATACAAATATATGGATAAAATTGAATTAATAGAATCCTTAAATATTTTGATCAATCAAAATTATTTAAAAGTAGGGACATCTATATTTAGACAAGTAAAATGTGTTCCAATGGATTAGAATTTGTTCATAACTGTGTAAAAACTAAATCTAAACAATATAAATATATGAAATATATGTTTCGATATATTGATGATATTTGTGTATTTAATTCTAATAATTTTTATCCAATTAGTAAACAAATTTATCCAAAAAACCTTATTCTTAACAAAACCAATATTAATGATAAAGAAGGTGTATATCTAGAAATGAACATTAAATTAACATTAACTAAAACTGCTATTAATTTATATCGTAAAGATGACATATTTAAATTTACAAGAAACATATTTTTGCATGAGCATTCATGCATATCATATAATATAAAATATAATACATTAAATAATGAAATTTTAAGAATTGCAACAATATGTAATGATATTGACTTTCTTAAAAATCATTTAAATAATTTAATAGATACATATTTTAAACTAGGTTACTATAAAAATAACATCAAGCAGAAAATAGTAAAATATATAAATCAACACAATAATATAAAGAATAAATTTAAACTCTTAAGTGGCAAATTTTTATGGATGGATAATAAATTATATACTTTGTATTAGAATAAGATACTAGATAGTTTTATCAGAGGAAATACATCATTAGCATGTATTTGGCCCCGCTGCTATGTTGGGTAGAGGAGTTAGGGGCCGAAACCTGATAGCATAGCAGTTCCTCCTGATGACCTCTAATTCTTATTCTGATAATACGTCTGTTATTTATTAGTCAATTTATAAAAATGTTGTTTATTTTAAATTTTTTCTTTTAGCTTGATTTAAATTATAGAAAATCTAAAAACAATTAATTTTATTATTTAATTATTAAATTTTGATTTAGCATTATTATGTGTTTTCTTTTTTTTATAATTATATTAAATACGTAGACTCAGTTAGCTGATTTGATTCGCTAACTGTTAGCATCGTAAGAAAATTAAAATTTTAAGTGTATTTGAATATTAATAATTAAAATAAATTAAATAATTAATATAATATAAATATTTAATTAATATTAAATATTATCATATTAAAGTATTAAAATATTATTTATACTATAATATTATTTAATATTAAAATATTTAATGTTTATAATATTAAGTTGAATAATTTAATTAATTAAGTTGTAATTGTAATTATAATTGAATTACAATTATAATTATAATCGTAACAGTTTTTTTCCATGAATAACTATTATTTTTGCATAAAATACATTATGATTGTGATTGTAATTGTAATTGTATTTTTTATTATTGTAATTTTCTGAAGATGCTATCAGAAGTTAGCGAAATATCAAAAATAATTTCCTCTTTTCTTTGATCCAGCTCCAATAATTAGTTTAATCTCTCTTGATTTTTTCTCTGCTTATTTTTTTACATCGTTTTAGACCTAACAATAATTTTTCTGTTTTACTATAGTATCTTGGTTTGCCTCATATCCGTCTATCAGCACTTTTTCCTCTTACTGTAACTTCTCCTACTCACATCTATCGGTTCTTTAATATAGAATCCCACAAAGAATATGTACTCGGCCCACTTCTTTACATGCAATTCCTTAGTGATCTATCATCACCATATACATCAACATACCTCTAAACTCCCATGTAATGCTGAATAAGCCGAATTTTTATACTCCGTTGTCACTTTCAATCACATTTTGCCTTTCCTTAACCTCAACAAACTACCTAAAACCTATTTTACAGCACATCTCTTCGATTCGCATGTTGCATAACCCTTGTTAATCAAAACTCATATCAGGTTAAGCAAAAAAAATGAATGCTAAAACGCTATCGGAGCTTCAAAGCTCTACAACTTTTGGTGATTTTACAATGAAATATGGTAGTAATGAACGATCTGGTTCAATTCTTTCGTCTACTGGAGACAATTCTAATCAGGTTAGTGATGTTTCGTGTTTATTAAATGCAGATAAGGGGCTGCTACCCCCGATTCCAAAATTAGCTAACCTGTGCATCATCAATTCAAAAAAACCAATAGAGAAACACAATCTCTTCTCAACCTTTTTGCGAAAGTTTGTATCAATTCATCCAAACAGGGTGCTGTTCAATTCAGTGAAGATTTTGGACAATACTGTAAGAGTTTTCTTCCCGAATGCCTCTTTATTAAAGGAATACAAAGATTATTTTGACAAGCACCTTTTGGACTCTGGTTCCATAACGTTGAAACCCCTTCAGTGCTCAGTTAAAATATCTAATTTTCCATTGTTTCTAACAGAAGAAGATTTGATAACTCTGAAAAAATTGTATGGCCTCCAATCAGTGAGGCAAGTCCTAGGTAAGGGGGGCGACCCCCTCCCAGTGGCTTTTGCAAATACAGATCTTGATTCCGGTCTGCTTCTTTCTAAATCGTCAGCGAATCCTTTCCTAGGTTTTAACTTAGGATTCACTCTAATTGACGAAGACCGACTCACATTCCCACACTGTAACAAGTGCCATGCCTGGGGCCACTGGTACTCTACATGCAGCAAGGCCTTGGTATGCGGTGTTTGTGGTGCTGGGGATTGTCAGTATGCTTTAAAAGGGGAAAGATGTCAGGCCTCCTCCTCTTGCGCTAATTGTGGAGGGGAACATCCGGCCTGGTCAAGGCGCTGCAGAATATTTAAAGAATATAAACAACTGTTTGTTAAGCCTTGAACCCTGATCAACTACGCCTCTGCTGCTGGTTCATCAGCCGACCGGATGTCAAACGCTAACATCATTCAACTTCTTGATAACCAGAAACGAGTAATTTTTTCGCAATTTCAAACAATGATTGGACCTCTGCTATCCTCTTTTGTAGGGACAACAGCTGCCCCCATGCCTAACGAGCTTAAAACCCCCCCACTCCAAGAAGAGGGGGCTTCGGCCAGAACAGTCCCACCCCCCCAAGGTGGGGAAGATGATCAAGGATAAGAAGGCTTCTCTGGGAAATGAAGATATTGCCCTGGGGGTACGACCCGCGACGGGGCTAGTGGCAGTGGGGGTAACCCTCCTGCACCTAGCTCTGTCTAGGTTGGCATCCCCCTTCCAACTAATTTAGCCCAATGGTGAGTAAACCTGAGCCTTTTTCACTGAATATTCTTCAGTGGAATTCGGGAGGTGCTTCTGCCCTTAGACTTTTATCTGGTAGAGACGCAGATGTTATAGTCCTCCAGGAGACGCGGTCTATCCGTCTCCCCCAGGACATTACTCGATTTATCCCAAAGCAAATTTGTTCCCACTATACTCCGTACATAACCCCACCTCACTCCTCTTCATCTCAAGGACTCTTGACCCTAGTTAAATGCTCTTTAAGGTCCTCCCTACTGCTAAATTACTCTTGTCCTGCCCTGTCTTGTCTAGTAGTTTCACTCGTTAAGAACGGTAAACGCCTCAGTCTAGCCAACGTCTACATTCGTCCAGGAGAGATTCACAAGAACCGTGACCTTCTGGATGGTATTATCGATAGCGGCTATGACATTGTACTAGGTGACTTCAACGACAGAACTGGTCGTTGGATTAATGCTGCTCTCCGCAGAGCCAGGAACGGTTATCTTATTCACAAACCACCGTCCCCTACATTTCATTGCACATCAACGAATTCACTCCTCGACCTATTACTGCTCCACGAGAGATGGTTGTTAAAACCCTTCTGCACGGAGCAGTCGCGACAGCATCTGTCCACATCTCATGATCTAATTCGCTGGCGGATAGAAGAGGATACGCTGCTTCGGAGAAGATTCCACTTTGACCCGATCAGAGTGGCTTTCTTCCAAGCTGCTATCCAACGCTTCCCCCGAATTAGTAATGAGAATTTAACCGAATTTAATTCCTACCTCTCTTCGCAAGCTACCGCATTGCTTTCTACAACCTATAAAGGTCGCATTTTCAATCCCACTCCGACGAAACTCAAGGTTCTAGCAAAACTACTGAACCTCCCTAATCTCTCTTCTTCCGCCAGACAGACTCTCTCGAATGAATACTGGCGCACCAGATATTGGTTCCAGCTGAGTAGGGATAGGGCGAGCATTGCTCGTCTTAACCCTTCTCAGTCTTCCTTTTGGAAGATTTTCAAGAAGGAGAAGTTTGCTTGTTGGAGGGATAGGGCCTTGGGTTGGATCGGTAGAATTGGCCTTGATAAAGTTTTAGAAGAGTCACTTGCCTTACACAACTATGGAGCCACTCAATCTCCGCAACCAATCCCGCCTTGGGGAGACTTCAGGAGTAGAGACTTATCTGTCACAGATATTCTCAACGCCTTGGGGGCCTCTTCCAAGCATTTCCAAAACCGTCGCTCCACTCTCTTCTCGTGTCTGTCAGCTTTTGACAACCGATCAAAGAAGGGAGGTGGCCATCACAATGCTATTAGCCACCCCATCCGATGTAGCCGGCATCAACATTAGCAAGAGAATTTTTATTCCAAAAAAGTTTCCGGTCTCTTGTCCTAAAGACCTGCGGCCCATTTCGATTCAAAATTCCCTCGTATCGATCTACGAAAAAGCGCTTGCGCGTAGAATCCGCGATCATCTGATTAGGCGAAATTTAATCCCACCTGGTTTCCATGGGTTTGTCAAAGGTCGCTCGGTCCATTCAGCAGTTGGTGAAGTGCATCGGTTTTGTCAGGAGAACAGTCATCAGCTAGCTGTGGCAGTTTTCCTTGATTTTTCCGCTGCATTTGACCGCATCTCCATTCCCTTTGTTATCTCTTCTCTCAGGTCCCTCGGGTTGCCTGCGAGAATTGTTAACAGGGTGGAGATACTGCTGTACACCAAGCGATTTTATTATGATGACGACCCTGATGCGCGTCAGTTCTACCCTATTACGGGTGTGCCTCAAGGTTCACCACTTTCTCCAATCTTATATCTTGCTGCCTCAATTATTCTATTTAAAATATTTAAACGTGAACAACGTCTAGTGGTGTACGCTGATGACACCACAGCCCTGTTCACTGGACGCAGGTGCAAAGACGTAGTCTCGGACATCAGCCGCTTCTTTATAAGATTAAAAGACCAGTTGCCTAGATCCAACCTTATTCTAAACTCCGCTAAATCGCAGGTGGTTGTCTTTCATGGCTCCCCTGCAACCAAGAAAAAACTTAAGAGACTAGCACTCTCTACGCTCTCCTCCATATTTGCATCCGAACCACTCCCTGTCTTCACAAGTCGAGTAAAATACCTGGGGTTCACCGTTTCGGTGAACTGGTCGGCGAAAGCCGACCTGGATAGACTCAAACGTATCCTGAAGAAAGCTAGGTGGGCTCTGAAACGGGCCCAGCATCTGTCGTTGAATGGGAAAACCCAGGTGCGCCTTTGGGGTACCTGGGCTATCTCGGGATTAGTCTTCTTCTCAAGAGGACGTCCCCCAGAGCAAAGGCTAAGGTTTCTTAAGCTCCTCGTCTCTCGTTTACCCAACATCGTCCGCACCGATTGGATTCTTCGGGAGGTGAAAGACCCCGGGTGGTTCAATCGGAAAGCGGCGTGCTGGATTGGTTGGGGGCTCAGATCCCCATTGATTTGAGGCCTTAATAGGAAGAAGACAAAGAAATTGTTGACCTATTTTTTCTGTTGACTGACTGTTTATTTTTTTTTCTAACGGACTTCTTGTTAAACGACACTTCCATTTATGTATTTTTATTAATAAAGTCTTATTATTATAAAAACTCATATGAACAACTTTCTCTCACGAAAATTGCTACTTTACATTGTTTATTAACTTCGGAAAATCACGCTATTTCACACTACAACGCATTATTTACATTGCTGTGTGTATTCTTCTGTGCCTTCGACTTTTCAACTACATTTTCAAGCACTTATTCGATTTTCATTAACTATATCCCAACTTATACTTTCTCTTAGGGGCCGAAACCTGATAGCGTAGCAGTTCCTTCTGATGACCTATAATCCTTATTCTGATACAATGTCTGTTATTTATTAGCCAATTCATAAAAATGACTTTTTTAATTTCAATTTTTTATTTTAACTTGATATAAATTATAAAAAATCTTATAATAATTATTTATTTTATTACTAAATTATTAAATTTTGATTGAGCATTATTATGTTTTGTTTATTTTATAATTATATTAAATACATAGACTCAGTTAGCTGATTTGATTCATATCGTTTGCTTTCTCTTACTTTTTGATTTCATACAATAAACTATCACTCTTACATTAATCTTCCATAACTTGAACACTCATGAGTTACATCATTGATTCGATCTTTTGGTAACTAATATCTTCTCTCAGTCCCTAACTTCTCCTCCTCTAATTCGGTCTTCCAGCGCCCCTTTAGCTTGGAACTCTTTGGCTGACTATATCCGCTTTTCAATGTCTCTATCATCGTAAAACGTTGTCTTCTTTCCTCCTTTCTTCAAATCGCTACAAATCAATGATATGATGACTGATTTAACGATTAATTAACTTTATTATGTTTCAAATGTTTGTTTTCCTTTGTATCTTTAATGGACCTAAAATCAAGTTTATGCTCACCATGGTCATTCTAAATATATTATTAAATGTTTATCTTTAAAAAAATATATTATCAAGTGTCTTTGACAGCGTTCCAAGTTTAGATGATACCTATCATATTTGGATCTAGCCGATAAATTAATCAAACGAGTCATTGACAACGCTTTGTATTTAGAATAGGACAAATCGAAAATGTGATTATTCAATCATGATTTAATAAATAAAACGATTTCATTCCCATTTTGGAGACACATTTGGTTGAAAGACTGCAAATACAAGACGAAAATATGATGCATTTGAAGAACATATAAACGAATGATACAAACTTGGAAGACTACTGCAGAGTTAAATAGTATTGGAGTGATTCGTTAATTAATAAGCACATTTATGGCATTGGACACGGCTACATTAAATCAGTTAATCCACTGATTTTATTTATCGACTCTGGTCGAGGTCAGTGTTTAAAAAAACGTTTATGGATATTAACTCAAAATGATTTGTGAAAAGATCTTGATTAATTTATAGTTTTAATTCAAATGGAGGAAGCAACCCTGTTTATTTAAAGAATTCAGAGATAAAACACAAATATTAGATATTATTTATTTAGTTTGTATTTTCCTATTTAAATAATCCCACTTATTTTTATCCATGCGAATAATAATTAACCAAATATTTCGGCTTTCGTCCAAGGTAAATATAAATCATACCCTAAAATCCCTAACTTTTTAACTAATTTAATAGCAAAGACAATAATCATTATAATGAGAGGTTTTAAAAGCAACTTCAAACCAGCCACGTTGTAATATCATATTTCTAGAACTGATGCCTTATTAATCAAATCAGCTAACTGAGTCTACGTATTGTTATATAATTATAAAATAAACAAAACATAATAATGCTAAATCAAAATTTAATAATTAAATAATAAAATAAATAATTGTTTTTAGATTCTCTATAATTTAAATCAAGTTAAAATAATAAGTTGGAAATGCTAACACATTTGTTACTGAAATGTGGACCACTCAGCGTAAATATATGTCACGCACTGCGACACACTTATTTTTGCTTATGATTAAGATTCTCAGGTATTTTACGGATAGCTAGTATGTAAAAAATAAAACTTGAAGCATTGCAATTTAAAAATGATACCTGAGTGAATACAACCAGTAAAAAATCAAATGTTAGATTTGCATGTTACTCTTTTGCTTATATTTCTTTTATTATTATTGCACGCAGAAACACAGGTTTGCAATTAAACTTATGATATGCTAAATAATCATTATTGTGATATACCTAATATTGATATGTGTATGCTAATCGTATATTATTTGTGATGCTTGATTTTATTGACTAATTAAAAATATTAATTCTATTTGATAATTGATAATTTTTTGATAATTTATTTATTCATTTAATGGCAAATGAATGCATATGCGTGCTTATAAGCACACGGAGTTATTTCGAGGTGATGAGGGGTGATCCACATGATTTTGGACTTTTCAGGATTAAGAGCAAGACTAAGAGAGGAAAGATGGTTGGAGATAGACATTATATAATGTCTGGCAGAAGTAGCGAGGTTGTTGATACAGAGATGATGCACATAAGAGTAGAGGATGATATCATCGGCATACTGCATCAGATAAAAGTTATGCTCACGAGTTATATAAGACAAGTCGCCGAGAATAAGGAAGAAAAGAAGATGACCTAAAACGGAGCCTGGTGAAACATTGTTCGAGATTGAAGAAGATATGTATGATTCCCGCGGTGGGCATTTACACGATATCGTTTATCATTCTTAAATTGTAGAACGTGTACTATACATCGACAAAAAATATATGATTTTTCTTTCACAATGTGTGTTAAATTCCAATTTTAAAAAGAAACTCGAACTTGAAAGACCCTGTATTAACTGAGAAACCATAATCGTGACGAAACAGATATAGTGGAATAGAATGATTAACAATATCAAAAGCAGAAGCCAGGTCAAGAAAGATTACAACACTATATGGTTTCATATCGCGGGCTTGAAGTAGATCACTGAAAGATTTCGACAAACAAGTTTAGTAGATAGATTAGAACGGAAGGCAGATTGAAAAGGGAGGTATAAATTTGAGTAAACAATGTATAGATTGACTTGATATAACGCAAGACGCTCAAAGTGTTTAGTTAAAGTCGGAAGAAGGTAAATCGGGCGATATGAAGATTGAAGTGAATGATCGAGGGACAGTTTATTTAGAAGATGACGTACGATGGCTGCTTTCCAGTTCTTTGGAAAAATGCAGTTAATAAAAGAACAATTGAAAAGGGTGGTAAGGAACGGTGATATGATGAAATGAATAGATTTAAGTATATACGTAGAGATAAGGTAGGCAGGCGAAGAGGGGTTGCGCAAACCGTGACAAGTCCAAAATAATGTGGATCCTCCCCCGTAAACCAAACATATATCCTCCCATTGTATATTTGCCTCATCGATCATCCCCATAGTACACAACCTCACTTTCTTAGGCTTCCATTTCGATGATCACATTTCCCTTAAACCCTTCGTCCGTGACAATGTCCGCTCGTCTAACTTTATTATCCGTGACATTCGCCGTATCCGCGAATGATTGACGTCAAATCTTTAGCTGAATCAGGTGTTACTGTCGGGTCAAGTTGAGGTAATTGTGTTAAGCCACTATATGGCACTGGAACTAAAATACGAACTTGGAAATGTGAAATACCGTCAGGTACAGTCGACCTAAAAGAATCAAATTTTAAAATTTCATTATAGACGTCGTTATACTGAATAGACTCTATGTCATCGGCTGAAGTTATTGATGATAACAATCCACGCAAACCCATTTAAATTGAGATTACCATCAGACAGTCATAAAATAATCTACTAGTTTCGGCAAAAATGTGTTCACCATGTAAGACACCGCTAACTGTTTAAAGAGTGTTTATTTGTAAAGGTGAAGTTCGACCCATTCTAACATATGACCAAAATCGTTTTTGATGCCCTAATACACTTGACGCAATCTCCTTCTCAAAAATCTGTCGTTTGTTGCTTTGAATTCCATTGCAAAGATTGCGAGCATAATTACTATGGACTTAGAGTTTAGAGTCATACTTGGGCAGGCGCTACAGTTACGATATTTTATGACCGATAGCAGTTCCCGATCAAACCAAGGCGGATGAGAGGATTGAGCTCGTACATGACGTAGGGTTGAAAAAATATCAGATATTTGCGATAGATTAGCGTTTAACGATCGTAGGTAATCAGTCGCACTAGAACGATGTAGATTATCAGGATTAAGATGGCCAAATGTTGACAACAAATCACAACTATTTACTCTAGACCAAGCTTCCTTTTTCAGCACTTAATTTGGCACAGAATTGACACGTAGACTAGACTGGAATTTCAATGAATGGAGTATGTGATCACTACTGCTATTTGGATGATCATAATGTAAATTTACGATATCGCCAATGCACTGAGTAAATAAAAGGTCCTGACCGAATTTGACCCAAATGTACACGTAGACTTTAGAGCATGATGAACAAGAAGTAGATCAATGGCTAGGAATTCATAAAATCGTATTTTCAGTTCCATAACAGTTGCTTGATGCACATTCAACCCAATCTATATTTGGAGTGTTAATTTGATAATTTAATAAATTTTGATAAATTTTAATAATTTAATAATTTTAATTATTGATTAAACAATTTTATTTTTAAGCACGGATTTGGTAAAATTTGACTAACTAATCAATTAACTGAGTCTACGTATTTTATATTATAAATTTAAAGATGTAAATATCCTAATCATAATATTTTCAATAATTCAGATTTTTATAAGTTAAGAATTTCTTATTAATCGGAATTTTTATTAACCAACTAATTGATTATATAGCATGTATTAGAACAGATACTAAATGTTATTAGAAGGTATTGCTGCATTTTTTATTGTAGCATAAAAAGTTAGATGTTTAATGTAAAACAATAATTATAAAAACCATTGAAGTTCAATCTGAACTCAATAAATTAAATAGTTTTGGCTCTGCAGGACCAGATGGTGTATCCCCTTTTCTTTTGCGTACTCTGTCGCACATTATTGCTCCAAGCCTTACATTTCTATTTCATCGAAATTTACAGCATTCGTGGATTCCTGATGATTGGAAAAGTGCAATTGTTGTTCCTATTCCAAAGAACCAGTCGGTACAAACTTGTTCAGATTTTAGACAAATTAGCTTACCAGTATTATATCTAAAATTACTGAGATGCTCATTGCGAAGAGAATACGCCACCATCTAAAATTATATCAAATTTTTGATGATTCTCAGCACGGATTCCGATCCGGTCGCTCGTGCCTAACTAATCTGTTGAAGGCTCGCGAACATTGGGTAGCTGCTCTTAGTTCGAATTTTATGGGATATAATACTTTTCGATTTTGAGGCATTCGGCAGAGTTCTGCACAAACGTTTAGATTCATTATTACGTCAATACAGTGTTTCTACTGTAATTTGCAACTGGATTAAGCCATTCCTTGTAGACCGATCCTTCGTTGTGCGATTAGATGAAGTTTTGTCAACAGCTCGACGTATTCATTCGGGTATTTCTCAGGGCACGGTCCTAGGTCCACTTCTATTTATCATCTTTTTGAATGACCTTTTCCTAAGGTTTATTTGTCTTCACCTGACATCTGCTGACGATGTCAAAATATGGGAAACAACGCAAACTGAAGCGGATTGTGAATTTTTGCAAAATGACCTTAACTGTATCGGGACTTGGTGTAATAATACTGGCTTGTCCTTGATGAGTTAAATATAAACGAGACTGTCTGCTGATCCGTAACAATTGTAAATATCGATTTTTCCTTGATGACTTAAATATAAACAAGACAGCCTGCTGATCCGTAACCATTGTAAACTTCCGCCCCAGAAGCAATTCTTCCCATTTCCGCACCGATTCTACAATCGCAGCAGCTTCACATTCAACAAATGAGTGCGCTTGTTCAGCTTTTGACAGAGATAGAGAAAAAAGCAACAGGTTTTTCGCGCTGTGATAATACTGCGGCTAGGGCTTTGCATGAAACATCAGTTTATATCGTAAAAATAGGTCGTCGTCTATTGAGGCTATTGAAGCTTCTGCAATTTCTCATTTTAATTGCTGGAAACACTGGAGTTGAATATCCTTAAGTGAGAATTTGTCGACATCCTGCTTAGGATCAGGTTTTATTTCTCCGTTGCTTATTAGGTAGCCGAGATATTTAAGTTATGTGATTGAGTATGTACACTTCGATTCATTCAATTTCATGTGGTGCTTAAGGATGACGAAAGTCTTTAAGATTAGCATCATGCTTTTGTTGATCTTTCCCAGCAACCACGATATCATTGATGTACACTTATGTAGATTTCAAGTGGTTTTCTGAAATGATATTCGTCATTACTTTTATAAGGAGGCCATTGAGTTTGTTAGACCAAATGGTATTCTTTTATACTGATATAGCTGCCCATTCGTCTCAAACGCTGTGCACCATTGATCCCGCTTTCGCAGCAGGCACTGGTAGTACGCTAATTCTAAGTCTAGTTTGGATAAAATTCGATATGATGATAATTCCTGCACGAATTCATTTATTTTTGGCATAGGGAAAGCATCCGGGTAAGTAAATCGGTTTATTGTCCTAGCGTAGTCGATAACCATTCGACGCTTATTTCTGTTGAATTTAGTGACAATAATTTAAGCACGTCAGGGAGAGTTAGAATATTTGATAATATCCGAAGACAACAAGCCTGCAATTTCTTGATTGATGTACTCGACATCCTGCTTAGACGGACGGCTAGATCTTGTAGACACGGTGTATTTCGTTGCTTAAATGTGTGAATAATTGATGAGAATCAATATTACAACAACTGAGGGTGTAGATTGTTAATTATGGTGATTCGTCATTCCCGTATAGTAAAGATACTGTCTTATTCCTATTAATGAAGTTCTGATCTAGAACCAACAGTTAACACAATCCAGGTAGGATAGATATCTTGAGATTTTTATAGAGCTTGTCTCCTACCTCGAGATCAGTGAATCAGTGTCCAATTGTAGTGGATTTATTATCAGCTGATGCCAGGTTGATTGTTTCGGATGAGCGAAACATAGGTAGTCCACATAAATTTTTTATACGGGGGATATGAAATTATTGACGCTTCTACTGTCAATAAGTGCTGATAAGGTAATATTTCTTATTTTGGCAGGCACTGAACTGTATCCATGTATTGGTAATGAATAGGATACTGCAACATTTGATTGTTGTATTAAGGAGCATTGATGTTGTGGCGATTGGCATACACTAGCAAAATGCCCTCGCTTCCCGCAGTTAAAAAATTCAAATCTTTTGTCGGATACTTCGTTCGTAATAAGCATATCCGCATAAGTTACATTTTGAATTGCCATCTTTCCGACGTTTGGTTGTTCCAGGCTTCAATAGAGCAGCACAGTCAAAGTCGTATCGTCTTTCTGACTGTTCTACAAAATTAGGAATTGGATTCATGGAATCGGAAAACTCTGGGGTATCCATTAGACGTGTAATGTAGTGTTGTGCATCCCTCTGAGCCAATTCAATTGTTCGTGATGTTGTGACTGTCATGCCCAGCGAAAGTACGCTATGCTCCAACAGCTTTTGTCTTATAAACGCGTCCTTTAGTCCAGTAATAAACGCATCTCGTATGCTTCGTCTGTGCACTTTTGCCAACACTTATTGAATGTCACAATCCTTTGCTAGCTGATTTAATCGTCGAAGAAAGTCATAGATACTCTCTTGTGTCCTATTTCCTCGTGTCGAGTCAGTGTCTAGCAAAGACTGTATTCGGAGGTTTTAGGAACGTTGAGTCCAGAATTTGTTTAGCTTCCTAGTGAGTAGTACACTTCAATATAAGGTGGTACATCGCTGTTGAAACATAGTTGATTAGCAGATGTAACTTATTCGGAAGTCTTGCGGCGCTTAATTGCTCTCCAGGCAATTTTCGAAGGTACGAATACAATGTTTCCACTCTGCAGTGAACTTTCGGACTTACTATCAAAGCTAGTTGGGCGTAGCATCGTGTCCATGATGATAACAACTGTTAAATAAATTGTTATAAACAGAAACCGCTACATGTTTATTCAACAATCTACAAATAGATGGAGTCAATAAAATATAATAGTTCAATCATCACAGATAGTGAGGCCAATGTATGATGCTGTTTAAAAAATTACCGGGTAAGCTGCGAAAATTTTACAGACTGTCTGAACGGACAATAGATGTTTGGAATATTTTGCCTGAAGATATTGCTGCAGTCACCAATTTCCTCACTTTCAAAAACAGGGTTCAACGTTGTATATACGATCAGGCTGATTTGTCACCTTTTCTAACTTACCCATTTAGTTGATCTTTTTAGTCTTGTGTGATCGGCTTAAAGCCTTATGGCTAAGTATGTGCATATATAATAATATATGCACATATATTATTATGTCAAATTCCTCAAATAAAAACCGCTTTTGGTGCTCTATAACATCTGGTTCAGTCCTAGGTCCCCTGCTTTTCTTTCTTCTGCTTGGCGATCTCTCCTCTCCGTTTATCAAAGCTTACTCCTTTAACGTTATAGAATACGCCGATGACATCCTCATATATGTTCATACACCCGCACATCGCATACACGATATCGGCATTTCTGCCTCCAACTGTATTTCTTCTATCTACAAACGTCTCTCCAATCTCCATCTCGTTCTAAACCGTGACAAGTCCAAAATAATGTGGATCCTACCCCGTAAACCAAACATATATCCTCCCTTTGTATCTTTGCCTCATCGATCATCCCAATAGTACACAACCTCACTTTCGTAGGCTTCCATTTCGATGATCACATTTCCCTTAAACCCTTCGTCCGTGACAATGTCCGCTCGTCTAACTTTATTCTCCGTGGCATTCGCCGTATCCGCCCCCTTATCGACTTTCGTTCTTGTATGTCTCTTCTTTCATCGCTTCTTTTTCCTAAAATCGATTACTGCCTTAGCCTTTTCGCCAATTCTCCAAAATCCATCATCCTATCTCTACAACGAATAATCAACTCCGTTGTTCAAGTGCTCTTTCGTCTCAGTCACTTCGACCACACATCTACATATTTCGCCCAACTATCCTGGCCCACCATCTACATTCGCATACAACTCCGCCTTCTCGTAACTTTTTGTCTCATCGCTGTCGGCTCCCCCATCGTTCATCATCCATTTCTTAGACTACACTCGCCCCACCTCTCTATCACTGCGTTCCCGTAATTCCCTCTTACTCTACATTCCCAATTACTCTAACAACAACGGTCTCCGATCATTCCTCGTCGCCGCTCCACTCGCCTGGAATCAGATCCCACTCTACGTCCGACGCGCTCCCTCCTATATTGCATGTAAATGCCGCCTCCGTACCACCTCCTTGAAACATGATGTAGATTTTATTGTTGTTGTGATCATGTATGCGTGCGCCGGCACGCATTTGCCACGTAAAAATAAATATTTTTTTTAAAGCAATGAAACTGTTGGAGAAAGTGTATCCGTCGAAAACGGTAAGTTAGTTTGGAGTAAATATCACGAGCTAAGGAGCTAAAGCATACGGCTGAATTGGAGATGAAATTCCTCAAACGTATACTACGATTGACCGAAAAGTCGATGAAGATTTAATATAAGTGAACGTTATTTTCAAAAAATGAATAACTTTGTTGAGTACGAACTTGAAGGCATGTGTAGTGGAACGATTTTTTTTAAATGCCGGCACGCATTTGCCACGTAAAAACATTATTAAACAAAATTAAATATTAATAAAATATTGTGTCATTTTACTAATATTTTCAGGCCGATTATTTTTGTCACTAATCAGTAAATGCTGCTTCTTTGCTTCTCACTATGAGTGACACGAAACCGTCTTCAGTAAATCTGGATGTTATAAATTAACATGTTGTTATGTAGTCTAGACTGTCGAAATCATTATTGTTAGTTGGGTCATTTGTTCATTTCATTACATGTATATACACATTTTGTAAATACAAAAACTAGTAAACATCAAATCTTGTATAATTTCATAGAGTATCGTGGAATACTAAGCAAACGCTTGTAAGTCCTTGGCTCTAAATAGTTAAAATCGGTTAAATTAAAATTTAGAGTGCCGTCGATATTTTCTCTGTATATTTCTAGATGCGATCAAATGGAATTTATGTGCATTATCATGACCGTTTTGATAAATGTATATATAGCCAATGGCACAAAACTTGATTAATCGAAAGTGGTATTTTGTTTGAAAATATCACTTATTTTTTTTTCGAAAGTGGGATTAAGTATATCTGTGTAAATATTAATATTGCTTGAGGAGCTCAGATATTCGATTTTTTGTGGATTTTTGCATTTGTCAGATAGTGTTTGAAAGCTTCAAATTATGAGTTTAATACACAAATTCAAGGACATATCATCTTACTTTTAAAAATTTGCTAGTCGTACAACGTGGAAAATATCCTAACTCTCTTATGATAATCATAAAGTTGATTGAAGATGCAAGATCAAATTTATGCATCATGGTTGTGGGTATGTTACTCACTGAAAAGATAGTTATATCTGATCACTTTTAAACAAAATTGTTCACAGTTCAAAGTAAATATGTATAAATAAATATGTATAGATAAATATGTATGAGTAAATATGTATATATATGTATTGATAAATGTACAAATACATGGTTTTGTCACTGCAGTGCAATGATATCAAAAGTAGATGGCTTTATTCAACTATTTTAAAGTACACTAGAGTTATGAAAACAGTTTGTAATGAGTTATGAAAAATAGTTTAATCACATATCATGTTCCTTCGCTGACTACATAGTCTTTAGGTACTCAGGTGTTCTTCGTGTTCGCTACTACTTAAAATTCGCGATCACGACTTGAGACTTGAAGCGTAAGGGTGAATTGGTCTATAGATTGACCGTCAGCTTGATGACATAAAAACAACTTATGTAGATTAAAAATCGAACTATTTTGTTTGATATACACATTGTCAAGTATACCCATCATTTCATCGTAAGACGTAGCAGACTCAAAAGATTGATATACTTTGATCATGGCGTGATTAAAAAGTATGTCAAGACGAGTGTCAACAGTAAGATCATTATTCGTGTCGAGGAATCTTGCGAATTTGCGTTTTACATGAGAATATAGCGTAGATGCGTCGGAATTGCCGGTATTAGGCACTAGCCGCTCAGGTTGAAAGAACTTATCGATGAAGAAAATTTGAATAAATTGATATGTTACCAAAAGTAGAAAATTTACTTAACTATCTAAAAATACACTAAAGATATAGTTTAATCACACCCATATCATTCAGTAACTTACAACTGGAGTTATAAAATTATGTAGACCAAACCCCTCAGCTATCGGTGAACGCCAATTGAGACTTAACAACTTCAAAAACTATGAGCAATAGTGGTTATTCGTATCGTGATTTTAGACATGTACAGTGTATAAAACGTTTATACGTTTAACCCGAGAGACATCTGCATACATATGGAAATTCACTCCTCACAAAAATTGTTCTTAAAGATATAAATTTTATTTAAAAATAAAAAATGAAACTGAAACTCAACCAATTTTATCTCAATGTTCGCTTATTAGCCACTTCAAAACGCGTATGTGGCACTCGTTGACATAAAAAATTAAGGTTGTGAATAAGTGTAAACTAAACGATAATTCGCTTTTTATATTGCGTTATGATTAAATGCAGATATAAAAATGTCCCATCGTATGATGTCTGAAATTATCTAAAAAACAATAAAAATTATAATAATTGAGATCAGCTAACTAAATCTACTTATTTTATATCATCTATCAATTAAAAACAATGCTAAATAAAATAAATAATAAAATAATAAATAATTATAAATAATTAATAATTTTTATATAAGATTTTATCATTTATATCAGGTTAAAATTAAAAACTGAAATTTAAAATTAAAATAAATTGTTATGAATTGACTAATAAATAACTGTAAGGATTTGTTAAAGTCGTGAAAAATTAATTAATTATAAATCCTGCACGTAAAAACGATTCGACTATGTTCATAATTGCTGTAGCACACCCATTAAACCTGAACGCAGGATTATAGCATAGATTTCTTCATTTTCATTACAAGTTCAAATGTTTATTACATGACTGCAAGAATATTCACACAGTCCTCGTAGTCGAGAACGGTTTTAAATTATAGCATTATATAGCATATAGAAATATAAAACAATCAGATCAGCTCACTGAGTCTACATATTTTATACTATATAAAAATTAAAAATAAAGATAAATAATTATAATAATTATATAAGACTTAATACAATTTGTTTTTATATAACAATAGAATTTATTATTAAAATTTAAAATAATAATCAATTTTTATGAATTGACTAATAAATAATATACGTTATATTCAAATAAGGAATAGAGGTCATCATAACGAACTGCTATGTTATCAGTTTCGGTCACAGAGAGATTATTCGAAATCCATAGCCCTAGATCATTTGCGTATTCATAAGGCTTGATGCACATACCATCACGCTGATAATTAAAAATAAACATAAATAATAATAAATTAATAATTATATAAGACTCAATACAATTTGTTTTTATATAACAATAGAATTTATTATTAAAATTTAAAATAATCAATTTTTATGAATTGACTAATAAATAATATATGATTAAAGAATTAGGATTAGAAGTTATCAAGAGGAATTGTTATGTTCTCAGGTTTCGGCCCCTATTCTTCGACCTAACAAAGCAGCGGGTCGAGTAATAATAATGTTTTTTATTAATGTTTACAAAACAAATATTTTATTTTTTAAACCAAAGTGCATATTTAAATAGCTAAATTTGTATTTGCAAATAATATTGTGTATAATACATTTTGATAGAATTCTTATGAAGCAGATAAAGATCATATATTTTGTGCTTAATTAATCGTCATTTTATCGTTAATAAAATGTTGTGCAGTGTTAAATGCTTTAGATTGGTTTGTGATGTAATTGTATGTACTAAATATATTTTTACAATTTATGCTTTTAATTTTTGAAGATATAAAAATTAGACAATGAAGAGTTGCATGCCCACAAAACAGGAGTGTGCATATTCAACAGATGACCATTCGTGTTCCAGCATTGACAAATTATATTTTACGATAGATATGGGTGCTCTTAATAACTACAACCTAGCTGAGCTTAAGCAAAGGTATAATAGTACGCCAGATGTTGTTAACTTATGCTTTGATTAATTACTCACATAGTTGTGATATTTGATAATTTAGTTGGAAGCACGGAGATCAATCGACCTTAATAATTGTTCAATGATGTTAGCACACAGGATTTTTTATTCTCAGTAATTATTTTACAACACTTTTTAATAATAAAGATTTTATTAATTTATAAGAAAAACAGGTTAAATAAATAATACATGGTAATAAGATCAGTCACAACAACAAAACGTTATTCGAAAATCTTCTCAATCTTCATCCGTCTTCTCCAACCCATTAAGGTCTCAAATCCAGTGGGATCTGAGCCCTTCAACCAATCCAACACGCCGCTCTCCGACTGAACCACCCGGGGTCTTTCACTCCCGAAAAGACAAGTCGGCGTGGACTATGTTGGGTAAGCAAGAGACGAGGAGCGTAAGAAACCGTTCTTTGCTCTGGGAGACGTCCTCTAGAGAAGAAGACTAATCCCGAGATAGCCCAGGTACCCCAAAGGCGCACCTAAGTTTTCCCTTTCAACGACAGATGCTGGGCCCGTTTTAGAGCCCAACTAGCTCTCTTCAGAATACGTTTTAGTCTATCCAGGTCAGCTTTCGCCGACCAGTTCACCGAAACGGTGAACCCCAGGTATTTTACTCGACTTGTGAAGGTAGGGAGTGGATCAGTGGCAAAAATGGAGGCTAGAGCAGAGAGTGCTAGTCTCTTAAGCTTTTGCTTCGTCGCAGGGGAGCCATGAAAGACAACCACCTGCGATTTGGCGGAGTTTAGAACAAGATTGGATATGGGTAACTAGTCTTTTAATCTTAAAAAGAAAGGCTGATGTTAGAGACTACGTCCTTACACCTGCGTCTACAGAACAGGGCTGTGGTGTCATCAGCGTACACCACTATACGTTGTTCCCGTTGTTTAAATATTTTGAAGAGATTAATGGATGCGGCAAGATACAATATAGGAGAAAGAGAGGAACCTTGAGGCACACCCGTAATAGGGTAGAACTGACGCGCATCAGGGTCGTCTTCGTAGTAGAATCGCTTGGTATACAACAGTATCTCCACTCTGTTAACAATTCTCGCAGGCAACCCGAGGGACCTGAGAGAAGAAATAACAAAAGGAATGGAGATGCAGTCAAATGCAGCAGAAAAGTCAAGGAAAACAGCCACAACAAGTTGATGACTATTCTCCCGACAGAACTGATGCACTTCACCTACTGCTGAATGGACCGAGCGATTTTTGACGAACCCATGGAAAACAGGTGGGATTAAATTACGGCTACTTAAATGATCGCGGATTCTACGCGCAAGCGCTTTTTCGTAGATCGATACAAGGGAATTTTGAATCGAAATGGGCCGCAGGTCTTTAGGACATGAGACCGGATATTTCTTTGGAATAAAAATTCTACGGCTAATGTTGATGCCGGCCACATCGGATGGGGTGGCTAATAGCATTGTGACGGCCACCTCCCTTCTTTGATCGGCTGTCAAAAGCTGACAGACACGAGAAGAGAGAGGAACGACGGTTTTGGAGGTGCCCGGAAGAGTCCCCCCAGGCATTGAGTATATCTGGGACAGGTATATCTCTACTCCTGAAGTCTCCCCAAGGAGAGATTGGTTGTGGTGATTGAGTGGCTCCATAATTGTGTAGGGATAGTGACTGTTCCAAGACTCTGTCTAGGCCTATACTACCAATCCACCCAGATGCTCTATCCCTCCAGCAAACAAACTTCTCTCTCTTGAATATCTTCCAGAAGGAAGACTGAGAAGGGTTAAGACGAGCAATGTTCGTCTTATCCTTACTCAGCTGGAACCAGTATCTGGTACGCCAGTATTCATTCGAGAGCGTCCGTTTGGCGGGAGGAGAGAGGTCAGGGAGATGCAGCAGTTTAGCTAGGACCTTAAGTTTTGTCGGAGTGGGGCTGAAAATGCGACCTTTATAGGTAGTCGATAAAAACGCGGTGGCTTGCGAAGAGAGATAGGAATTAAATCCGAATAAACTCTCATTGCCAATTCGCGAGAAGCGTTAGATAGCTGCTCGGAAGAAAGCCACCCTGATGGGATCAAAGTATAATCTTCTATGAAACAGGGAATCCTCTTCTATCCGCCAACAAATCAGGTCATGGGAGGTGGACAGATGTTGACGCGATTGCTCCGTGCAGAAGGGTTTAACCAACCGCTTCTCGTGTTACAATAATAAGTCTAGGAGTGAATTAGTTGATGTGCAATGAAAGGTGGGTGACGGTGGTTTAGTTATAAGTTAACCGTTCCTGGCTCTGCGGAGTGCTGCATTAATCCAACAACCAGTTCTGTCGTTAAAGTCACATAGTACCATGTCATAGCCGCCGTCAATTATCCCATCCAGGAGGACACTGTTCTTGTGAATCTTTACTGGACGAATATATACGCTGGCTAGACTGAGGCGTTTACCGTTCTTGATGAGTAATACTACTAAACAAAACAAGGCTGGACACGAGTAGTTTAAAATGAGAGAGGATCTTAAGGAGCATTTAACTAAGGTCAAGGGTCCTTGAGATGAAGAGGAGTGAGGAGGGGTTATATACGGAGTATAGTGGGTATAAATGTGCTTAGGGATAAATCGAGTAATTTCCTGGGGTATACGGATATACCGCGTCTCCTGAAGGACTATAACATCTGCGTCTCTACCAGAGAGGAGCCTAAGGGCTGAAGCACCTCCCGAATTCCACTGAATAATATTCAGTGAAAAAAGCTCGGGCTTACTCACCATTGTGATGAATTAGTTGGATTGGGAACTGTCAACCTAGACTGAGCTAGGTGTAAGGGGGTTACCTCCTTACCACCAGCCCCAGCCTTAGGTGACGCCCCCTGGGCGACACTATCTTCATTTCCCATTTGAGACCTGCCCTTGAGAAGCTTACCCATTTTCAAGGGTGGAACTTTAGGGGCCGAAGCCCCCCTCTTCTTAGTTGCTGGAATTGGTGGAGTTGCAGGAACAACTGGCGTCCCGAGGAATGAATTAACCAAATTCTTGACTAGCTCCTCCATGGAGGCTAATGTAGAACGTTTGCTATAATCGATCAAACGGATGATGTCAGAATCGGAGAGTTTACAAGAGTAAGCATTTTTGTTAGTAGCTTCAGCAAAGGATCTGGGAGGAGAAGTAACAAACAGAGCCTTGTAAGCTTCGAAAGCTTTACATCTCATTGACCACGCTGGGTGGTTTAGCTTGCAGTTAGAGCAGAACGCAAGGGCCGAACATTTAATACCCGCCACAAAATCTGGGCAAGTGTCTTGTCCGCAAACCCCGCATTTCTGGGGGAGGCACATGAGGACTTCCAGTGTCCCCACATATGACATCCGCCACAGTGGGGGTAAGTTAGATTGTCCTCGTCTATTAATACGAATTTCGAATTATATCCCATATAGGGGTTGAGTTTGTTGTTCGATAATAATCTGGCATGGCTCATTTCCGCTAAACAAAAGGCGATTGGGAGGGATGAGCCGACCCTCCCCTTGAGTTGTCTTATGTTACTTATTGTAAATTTGTTGTTCAACGAATTGAAGTCCTCCTCCTCCAATTGAGGAGGGAAATTAATTATTTTTAGAGTGGACATGATTGGTTTTATTTCTATAGAACCGATGTTACTGTAATTTTCAGAAAAGAAAACCATATATTCTTTTAGATAATCAGGGGTTGAAAAAGAGATTCTAATGGAAGAGTCATAAAACTTCACATTGTTAAATATCACCCTGTTCTCATGTATATTTACGAAAGTTTTCAAGAATATTTTGAAATAATTGTGCTTTTCCATTGGCTTAAGTATTTTTATCACACAAAGATTCAGTAGTTATGGGACGGGGGTAGTACCCCGTCAACATGCTAACAAAAATCGTTACTCACAGATTCCATTTTGGTTGAAGATAACTTATCTTTGTTAGATGAACTGTCCATTACTAGCTCATTTCCGTTGAATTTTGCTGTGATAGTAGAGTTCTTTGAACTTCCGACACACGCTTTCTCGTTGCACATTTTTGAGATTTTAAAATTATAGATTTAGTTTTTACACAGTTGTGAACAAATTCATATTATATAAAGCTTAGAAACAAGTCAGTTATAATTGTGCTACTATTACCTCCAATATTATCACCTTTTATTTGTCTAAAAGGTGATATTATGAAAAATTATTAGCACCTTTGTCTATAAAGTGCCGATATGTGTCTTGATCGTTTACGTTTTGTTAGATATGCGTTTAGTTATTATAACATATATACGTATATTTACTTCCGAATATAAGGTTAATTAATTTTCTAACCCTTCTTTAATATCTGCTAAATCAAAATCTGTATAAAGCGTACTAAAATCATATATTTTAAAAATTTATTCCTTTTGTGTGCTCTAAAAATTCTTTTGTAGAATTAATACTGAAATAGTGTTTTATACCAGTATTAATTTCGATTACCTTGAAATATTTTTTAAAGTGTACTTTAATTACTTTAAGTATTTTATTCATTTAGACAAAAAGTGGTTTTCATGTACATTTGAATGCACTACATATGAACCTAGGTTTTATTGGATTTTTATGTAATTTTGGATTCTAATATAATATAGGTATAGTTTTATTATCCGATTCAACCTTTATACCCATTTTATCCATTATAGAACAGTGACTTGTAATAATTGTTTCAAAACTCAACTCACTACGTTCATATGTTGGATTTACATTTAAATCATTAGAATTAACCTCTTTCATTAGTATATCATAATAAAGCTTTTTGCATATAAAGACAAAGTTATTATTAGCTTTATTAATAGTTGTTTCTATATAGTTATTTTTTATTTAGTAAACTTTGAATATATATCTTTATTAATTTTATTCATCCTCTTATAATTGCTTGTTATTTTAACTTTCTTTTTAATTTTACCAAATATATAATCTTTACAAATTTTAATCTTAGATGTATTTAGGCTTTCGCTAACCATTTTACCAAAATAAGAATTTAAGTCATTATATAAAGAATTGTAAATTTTATTTTTATCTCTATTATTTAATCTACATTTATACTCTTTTTATGACATTTTCCTTAATTCACCATTTTCAATTAATTCTAGATTATGAGTGCATATATGTTCATTTATTTTATCAAAATTAAGACTTTTGCAATTAAATTCTGTTTCTAAAATGTTTCTAATATCATCGCTACATATTGCTTTCAATTCTTTATTATAATTACAAATTTTTCGTCCTAATTGTGGTATGCTTGTTAACTTCTCTAATTTTTGGGCATAAGGGGAACTCCCCCGATACCAAAATTAGCTAACTTAGTGCTTATTAAACTACTAGAGACTCTGGAAAGGCAGAGTTTATTTAACACCTTTCTAAGGAGGTTTACTGACCAGTTCAAAAAAGATTTATCTTCAACTGTGTTAAATACTATGAGTTTTAAATAAAAATATATTTTGCCACACCAGATCTGGCCAAGAGTTATATCAAATATTTTAACGGCACGCATGCGAAAATTGCAGCTATTTCGTCTAAGCCGATCATGGCTACGTTAAAAATTAACAATATGCTAACATTCCTCTCCGACGCAGATGTATCGATGTTAGAAGAAGAATTATATATATATATATCTTGCGTTCGGTTTATAATCAAAAAAGGATTCCCCATCCCGGTGGCCTTCTGCCATGCACCGATGGATGTGGTACAAAACCTGTCGATCTCGACTTCAAACCCCTTCATGGGGTACAATCTAAATTTTACAATAATTGAGACCTACCCCCATTGTTATAAGTGTCACCAGTGGGGGCATTGGGCGTCGGGTTATTCCCTATCCCAGAAGTGCGGGGTGTGCGGGGCTTCTACTATTCATTCTGGAAAATGCATGGATAAACCACACTGCTCTAACTGCGGGGAAGGGGAACACCCCGCCTGGTCAAAAAAATGTTAAAAATTTTAAAGAATATCAAAAAATGCACGGGTGCTCCAAACCTAGACCGACGACTATTGTGAAAGCTGTCTCGGCCGTTAAAGAAGACAGGCTTCTGATGCAGAAATCCTCAAACTCATAAAAGGGAAGAATCAGGCCTCGATGGTACACTTTGAGAACTTGATTAAGAATATGATAAATCAACTGTCGGAATTCTTCCGTTCACCTCTATTAGGAAAGGTTTACAATTTAAAAAAGGCGCCCAAAAAAAATAGGTTTTTCTCAGAATGTAGCCCCTATGAAGTTAGCATGTAAAACTTTATATGGGCTTTAGCCAGTACCGGGGAAAATGAAGATAACGCCCGTGGGCAAATGTTTTCACCTTTAGGAACAGGAGATGGAAAGGGTAACCTTTCCGCCTCTTGTTCCGACTAGGCGGAAGGCTTCCCACTCAGGTTACACTTTCGCCATGGGAAGTACTCAAGAGCCTTTTTCACTGAATATTCTTTAGTGGAATTCGGGATGTGCTTCTGCCCTTAGGCTTCTATCTGGTAAATATGCAGATGTTATAGTCCTTCAGGAGACTCGGTCTATCCTTTTCCCCCAGGACATTACTCGATTTATCCCAAAACATATAATCACCCACTTTACTCTGTACATAAACCCTACATACTCCTCTTCTTCTCAAGGTCTTCTAACCTAAGTTAAATGCTCCTTAAGGTCCTCCGTCTTATTGAACTTATCCTGTCCTGCCATGTCTTGTTTAGTTATAGCACTTGTCAAGAACTGTAAACGCATCAGCCTAGACAATATCTACATCCTGCCGGGATAGGTTCACAGGAACCGTGTCATCTTGGAGTGTATTTTAGGTAGTGGCTACAACATGTTACTCGGTGACTTCAACGACAGAACTGGTCCTTGGATTAATGCAGCACTTCGTAGAGCCAGGAGCGATTATCTTATTCACAAACCACCGACCCCAACCTTTCATTGCTCAACAACTAATTTTCTCCTCGACATATTACTGCTTTATTAGATGTGGTTGTTGAAACCCATCTGTACTGAGCAGTCGCGCCAAAAACAGACAATCTCTCATGACCTAGTACGCTGGCGGCTAGAAGAAGATACGTTGCTTAGAAGGAGGTTTCACTTTGATTCAATTAGAGTAGCCTTCTTTCAGGCAGCTATCCCACTTTTCCGCAGGATAGGTAACGAGAGTTTGACCAAATTTAATTCCTACCTCTTCGCAAGCTACCGGGATCCTTTCGACTACCTACAAAGGTCGCATTTACAGTCCCACTCCAATAAAACTCAAGATTATAGCTAAAATGCTACACCTTTTCAATCTCTCTGCTTCCTTTAGGCAGGTTATCTCGAATGAATACTGGAGTTCTAGATACAGGCTCTAGCTGAGTAGGGACAAGACGAGTATTGCTCGTCTTAGTCCCTCTCAGGAATCCTTCTGGAAGATATTCAGGAAAGATAAATTTGTCTGCTGGCGTAAGAGGGCATCGTGGTAGATCAGTAGCGTATGCC
The DNA here is from genome assembly GCA_012934845.2 of Pomphorhynchus laevis. Lineage (NCBI taxonomy): Eukaryota > Metazoa > Acanthocephala > Palaeacanthocephala > Echinorhynchida > Pomphorhynchidae > Pomphorhynchus > Pomphorhynchus laevis. The sequence continues at coordinate 178,905 of WNNJ02002239.1, forward strand.
TTGTTAAAGTCATGGAGGAGTTACTAGCCCTGCATAACTAATGAGCCACTCTTTCTCCCCAACCGATCCCGCCTTTGGGTGACTTCGGCAGCAGGGATTTATCTGTTGCGGATATCCTTAACTCCTGGGGCCCACTCCAGGGCACCTCTAAAGCCGTTCCTCCACTCTCTTCTCAGATTTGTCAGCTTTTGACAGACGATCAAAGAAGAGAAGTGGCCGTCACAATGCTGTAAGCCTTATCATGCGATGTAGCCTGCATCAGCATCAGTCATAGAATATTTTTTACCGAAGCTAAATCCGGTTTCATGTCCTAAAGACCTGCGGCCCATTTCGATTTAAAATTCCCTCATCTCCATCTACGAAAAAGCGCTTGCGCGTAGAATCAGCGATCATTTAAATAAGCGTAATTTAATCCCACCGAGTTTTCATGGGTTTGTCAAAAGGCGCTTGGTTCATTTAGCAATTGGTGAAGTGCACCAGCTCTGTGAGGATAACTGTCATCAGCTTGCTGTAACTGTTTTTCTTGATTTTTTTGCTGCATTTTACCAGATCTCTATTCTCTTCGTTATCTCCTCTCTCGGGTCCCTCGGGTTGCCTGCGAGAATTGTTAACAGGGTGGAGGTATTGCTTTATACCAAGCGGTTCTATTATGAAGACGACTCTGATGCACTTCAGTTTTACCCTATTACAAGTGTGCCCAAGACATTTAAACGTGATCATCATCTTGTGATATACGCTGATGAAACCACATCCTTGTTTTCAGAACGCAGGTGCAAATATGTAGTCTCGGACATTAGCCGTTTCTTTTTAAGATTAAAATATCAGTTGCTAACATGCAATCTTATTTTAACAACTAAAAATCGCAGGTGGTTGTCTTTCATGGCGCCCCTGCCACCAAGAAGAAGCTTAAGAGTTGCACTCTTCTCAATTTTGCAGCCTTAAGTACTACCGATCTTTACGAGTCGAGTACAATATCAGGAGTTCACCGTTTCCGTGAATTGGTTGACAAAAGCTGACCTGTATAGACTTAATCGTATTCTGAAGAGAGCTAGGTGGGCTCTAAAAAGGGGCCCAACATTTGTCATTGAATGGGAAAACTCAAGTACGTTTTTGTGGTAGTTGGGCTATGTCAGGATTATTATTCTTCTTCTCTAGAGACGTCCCCCAGAGCAAAGACTAAGGTTTCTCAAGCTCCTTATCTCGAGATTATCGACCATAGTCCGCCTCGACTGGACTCTTAGGGGTGTGTTAAACCCCGGGTGGTCAGTCGGAAGGCGGCGAGCTGGTGCGGCCGGGGAAGGGCTCAGATTCCTCTGAACCTGAGGCTGTAAGTGTTGTAGAAGATGATACCAAAGTCGTCGACAAGAATATTGAATATGTGTACTACTTAATCGCTGTTTTTTATACTGTTTCGTTGTTTTCTTTCTTATCGGTTGTTATTGTCAATAAAATCTGTATTTATTTATTTTGTGTGCTTTTTCAATAACTCATTGTAAATGTTGATTTTATATTAAAAGTTGTTTAAGCACACGTCGTTTACTAAAAGCTGTTTTATTTAATGTATCATTGTGTTTAGAGCCTACAAGGTTTTATCAGAAAATAGTAATCAGCTCACAGATATTGACCTGCTTGAACTGCCTTATTCCCGAAGTGATTACAAATATATTTTAATGCCCGCTGCCCTTGAAGTTCTCCGACGAGCATGTGAACTTGAGTTTGTTTATTGTACCGAAAAGAACGAACTTAATTTTATAAATAACCGTATCGACGAACAATTTCTTTCTATCGAAGTAATTTGTGCAATCTTTGCATATTTAATACCGACCAAAAATTCTGTTACTTTCACACTTACAACTCGAGCCAATACATATCAAAATCTATACACATTCAAAGCTTTATTAACAAAAGCTCTTCCGAACGTAGAGCCGATGTTTCAAATATCAGGTTCGTTATCATTTTGTTTTTAGTTTTTGCTATTCGATAAACTTACTTGAAACTTTTTACCGTATTTTTATATTTTTCCAAATAAAAGAGAGGTTTACTCATTGATTAAACGGGATATAATGAAATAAATTTATTTTCAAAAGTTAGTCGAAAAAACACATTCTAATATGTTTTGTTCTGATAGCAGTTAGTTATCGAACATTTGATTAACTTTCAAGAATTAAATTTATTTCACTCTCTCTTGTTCAATTGATAATTAAAACATATGATTAGCAATCGATTTATAACAAACATTTGCTTATTAAAGTAATTTGTCAATCTTTTTGATTTCTACTAATACGTATTCACTACAATGTGTCTAATTTTATTCCAGTGATGCTCTTGAAATTATAAAACCGCGCTGGAAATGCTCTCACAGCCTATCAAACAGTTAAATTAAATTATTTCCTTTGGGAGTGCATCTCATGTGGCCAACTACACCGAGTAAAACGCACTTCCAGCCGAATTATTTAGAGAAATGGGAATTACAACCTTCGTCGGGAAGTTTAACCCTGAATGCGCCTACCACAGATGCCTAACCTACAATGAGACGTTTCGACTTTAGTCAACTCATCACTACAGGGTGATCTCATCAGTGTGGTCCTGTAGCTACACCACTTCGACAGTATTTAATCATCATTAAACATCTGAAAGGAATTCACTAAGCGCACGCTCCTCCACCGGTGACCAGCCTTACATCTGGTATGGTTTGCGTAAGCAGTGGTTTCACAGGACAGCACGTGTGCTATCATTTCTTTCTTCATCACCTTATTAAGGTTGCTAAAAAAGCAACACACGTTTGTGTACAGTTGCAGCACAATGCACAAGCAAAAGCTCTCTAGCTACAAGGCACGAACATAAGCTCTCTAGCTACAAGGCACGAGCAAAAGCTCTAGTCCAGATGCTAGAGCATCTGCGAGATAGCATCTGCTAGATAAGTACACTCCACATATATTGGCTATATGATTAAAACTATGTAGTGTATATTATTGCCAGTCATATCAGAATTTAGCCGACATTTGCATAATTTTGTGGCATATATGCATTTTAATGTAATGTATGTAAACCCTTTCACGTCGATCAAACAGAACATATACGTATTAAATTATACTTAGATGTTATTGAAAATGCACAACCGAGCAAAAGTGCATATTTGCCGTCTCCGAACACTCTATGAACATAGTAGGTTCAATATGAAGCTTTAATATCAAAATGAAAAATGGGAACTAATTAAAGACATGTATAAACGTTAGAAGCGACATCATCTTCAAGAATAACATCTTGAAGATGTAATGTTAAAATGTCATCTTCTGACATTTTATTAATTTTACATGATAAAAATGATTGAATGCTTTCTTGCACTAATTGACAAATAGAAAAGCAATCATAATTTGCTTACTTTTGTGTTCACGATTTTATATATTTTTTAACACGACGATCATAATGTTTTGGCTGCTACTAAAGTATTGGATTATGAAAATAATTTACTAAATCCAATTTTTAAAAATTATATGAATACAAAACAAGTATAATATTATCGTCATATATTGTAAATACGTACTTAATAATTAATATGTGGGCAGCTAATGAATTTATTTTAAACTAGCGAACCATTAGTCAGTGCACTGATCATTTTATCGGTGATTAATGAAGTCATATTCAAAATATCGAAGCTTTAAAATTTGTTATAATTTTGAAAATAAATAAATTCTATTTTATTATTTTATTTTGCTAGCTGCTGCTAATATCATCAGAGACTGAAACATAATATTTAATCGGCATAAATGATTCTGACGTCAAACAAAACGTCAGCATAATATTTCATCATCAAAAACGAATCAATATGCCTTGTTTTTGTTTATGATGCTAGACATAAAAACAGAATACAGTATAGTTTTATTGATTCCACTCCTGAATTCCAAGTTAATAAAATAAATAGATCAGCAGAGGTTACTTTTAAGAAATAACATTTATATTTATGTAAAGTCTGTGACAGGTAATCAGCCTTACATCTGGTATGGACTGCGTAAGCAGTGGCTTCAAGGAAAACACGTGCGCTATCATTTCTTATTTCATCAGCTTACTAAGGTTGCTAAACATGCAACACACGCTTGTACACAGCTGAAACACAATGCACTAGCAAAAGTTCTTTAGCTACAGTGACGAGCAAAGCTCTAGCGCATTTGCTAACATTCATCACTCCACATATAGTGATTATATGAATTGGAAACTACTGGTGACGTTATATTAATAAGAAATACATTCAATACAACTCTTTTAATTTACACGAACAGGAAATTATAAACTTGTATGCTTCTTTACAACCTTCGTCAGGAAGCTTAACCTGGAATGCGCCTACCACAGACGCCTAGCCTCTAATGAGGCGTTTCGATCTTAGTCTAAACATCACTACATGTGGTCTCATCAGTGTAGCCATGTAGCTACACCACTTCGACAGTACTTAATCCTCAGTAAACCTCATAAAGGAATTGACTAAGCACACGCTCTCCACCGGTGAACAGCCTTACATCTGGTATGGTTTGCGTAAGCAGTGGTTTCACAGGACAGCATCTGTGCTATCGTACCTTCCTTCATCAGCATACTAAGGTTGTTGAACAGTCAATACGCTTGAATACAGCTGAAGAACAATGTACGAAACGCCTCATTGGGGACTAGGCGTCCGTGGTAGGCGCATTCCGGGGTAAGCTTTCCGACGAAGGTTGTAAAAATGCATGCAGATTTATACTTTCCTGTTCGTGTTTATTTAAAAAGTTTTATTGAAATTCTTTCTTATTCATATTACGTCACCAGTAGTTTTCAATTAAAATATTTGCTACAAAAAGATTATTTGTTTTAGTAGAAAATAATATATCTTGGGCAATGTAAATTCGATGTGTACGCTTTTAACTCGAAGAATTTAAATTGCACTTTCAAATTTACAAAATTCGATCGGAATTGCACTACTCAAATTGTCACTTCTAAACATAAAACAGACGCTAGAACTCTAGCTTTATCATAAACAAGGTTCCAAATGTCTGAAACACGTTTATTAATTCAAATCTAAGCTCACGAGAAACAAGACTTTGTTTGTAAAATATGTCATCGCATATTTTTTTGTACCGTCATCAAATGTGATGGATCTGCAACGTCATACTCTCTAATTGAAATTAAATCGGAGCTATTCTGTACTTGCCTTTATTCATCGACCATTTCAGAGTGATCTTGCTACTTCAATCGTATATGTTTCTATACATCCTTCATCAATTGTATCTCAAATTTACTAACTAACATTTACTAAATAACATTTTAATAATCATCGCTGATTATTTCAGTATTATAGTCAATTTAAATATTAAAGCACACTTCAAAAAATATTGTAGGATAATCGAAATTAATACTGGTTAAAAACACTATTTCAGTATTAATTCTACAACAGAATTTTTAGAACAGACAAAAGGAATAAATTTTCAAAATATAAATACATACGATTTTAGTACGCTTTATACAAATCTAGATTTAGTAGATATTAAAGAAGCGTTAGAAAAATTAATTAATCTTATATTCGGAAAAATATATACATATATATATATATATGTTATAATAATTACAAGGCATATCTAACAAAAATTAAATCATCATGTAAATATAAATATATGGATAAAATTGAATTATTAGAATCCTTAAATATTTTGATAAATCAAAATTATTTAAAAGTAGGGATATCTATATTTAGACAAGTAAAAGGTGTTCCAATGGGTGGTAATAGTAGCCCAATTATAGCTGACTTGTTTTTAAGCTTTATAGAATATGAATTTGTTCATAACTGTGTAAAAACTAAATCTAAACAATATAAATATATGAAATATATGTTTCGATACATTGATGATATATATGTATTTAATTCTAATAATTTGTATTCAACAAGCGAACAAATTTATCCAGAAAGCCTTATTCTTAACAAAACCAATATTAATGATAAAGAAGGTGTATATCTAGATATGAACATTAAATTAACATTAACTAAAACTACTATTAATTTATATCGTAAAGATGACATATTTAAATTTACAAGAAACATATTTTTGCATGAGCATTCATGCATACCATATAATATAAAATATAATACATTAAATAATGAAATTTTAAGAATTGCAACAATATGTAATGATATTGGCTTTCTTCAAAATCATTTAAATAATTTAATAGATACATATTTTAAACTAGGTTACTATAAAAATAACATCAAGCAGAAAATAGTAAAATATATAAATCAACACAATAATATAAAGAATAAATTTAAAATTATTAGCGGGAAATTTTTATGGATGGATAATAAATTATATACTTTGTATTAGAATAAGATACTATATAATTAAATTTCATCAGAGGAAATACATCCTTAGCACGTACTTGACCCCGCTGCTATGTTGGGTCGAGGAGTTAGGGTCTGAAACCTGATAGCATAGCAGTTCCTCCTGATGACCTATAATTCTTATTCTGATACAACGTCTGTTATTTATTAGTCAATTCATAAAAATGACGTTTATTTTAAATTTAAATTTTTTCTTTTAATTTGATATAAATTATAAAAAATCTAAAAACAATTATTAATTTTATTATTTAATTATTAAATTTTGATTTAGCATTATTATGTTTTTTTTTTTTATAATTATATTAAATACGTAGACTCAGTTAGCTGATTTGATTAATTATGCTTACCGATGTTCTAGAAACTTGAACAGTTTAAAAACGATTTTCTACATTTTGATTTATAAATATTCATGTTTTAATCAAATATGTTTGTCTTACAAGGTCAACCGTGATTAAAATTGTTTAAGTACCTATTAACTAATAATGGAGAAAACATTCAATTTTGTGTATTTGTGCTAAAGCAAATCCATTTATTGTGTACATATGCACATTTTTTGCAGCAATTTCTGTATTTCATGGTGAAATGTTGCTGATGATCCATTCTTATAGCTTATTTGCTTTAGTTGTTGTTGATTTTTAATTATTGTGTATTTTCAAATAAGCATTGCCCGGCCAGTATCCCTTAAGTTAATTCTAAAATCCAATGTATTTGTACACTTCTTTAAATAACAATACGTTATTATCTAGCAATAAATATCAATAGTTTAATAATTAAATAGGAATAATTCTATAAATAGCAATAGCTATTAAAATTTACTTTGAATAACTTAACTTCAACGAAGTCAGTTCAATTTTCAATAAGAATGCTTCATGTAATTTTAAAAAATCTATATATAAATTTTACTTTTATCTGACAAAAATGTTTAGAATCTTATAAACAGAATGCAAATTCATTCCCCGTATGCGATCTGCAACGATTGGTATGTACCTATGTAATTTAACAGGAAATTTTGTCTTACTTAAGAAGCAGAACATAGGTGTTTTTTAAAAAAGTGACATTTTTTGTCTGAAGTCAAATCATACTAGGGATTTATGCAACATTTTATGGGCTAGTTCATCGAATGTGTCAGAATCGACATTCTGGTGGGTTTTGGTTTTAAGTAGCTGGCTCATAGCCTTCCAGTCAAAATTACGCAGGGTATTTTGATGCCCTCTCTCGTTTTTGTTTTTATCGAAAATACTGATTTGTAAATCTTAATAAGTACCAAGGTGTGTTCACTGAAAGAATTATAATAACAAAGAAACCTAAAAGTTGTAACTTGCATATGATTCAATATTCACGGTATACTTAATCAACGAGGACGATATCGGCTACTGGCCTACTTTTATTTCCTTTTGTGACTAACATAGTTGATATTTTTTGTAAAATAATAAAAAGACATTTTTTTTTCACATCTGATGTGATCAGGAGATCAGTGAATCGATGATGCAGATCTTTTGATAGATTATTTCATTTATTTGATCAGTTTTACTTGATCACACAAGGGGGTTTCGCAGCAGAAACTAGCAACGAAATCCATACACCTTGACTCACAACATGCCAGATATATATAGTTTAAAGGGTGAAACACTAAAAAATAAGTGAATTCTTCAATTTGCTGGTGTAATAATATTTATATTCAAATATGAACAAGTACTCCTTGATGGACGCAGCTATATATATAGCACAAAAAAGCAGTGCAAAATTTATTTAGACGTTTCGGGGTACTCACCCTTCTTCAATTGTATGTTATGATCTCAGAAACTTTTTTTATATTTCTGAGAACATAAAAAGACTTTCTGAGATCATAACATACAACTGAAGAAGGGCGAATAGTCCAGAACGTCTAATAAAATTTTGCACTGCTTTTTTGTCGGGTCTTTCTACTTATTTTCAAAACTATATGGCCGAATTTCAATTAGCGAATCCCCGACGATGGTCTATAATCAATACCAAGCTATATATCATCCGACTGACGATGACTGCTGGGTGGTTAGAAACGTCTCGGAGTGATACATTAGACTGATGGAACTGATGATCGAAGTCCAGTTATTTAGCAGCAAATATGGATTAAAAATCAATCGTAGCCAGCTTTGGCTCCTGGACAAAGTTTCAATATATAAAGGCATCTTCGATTTTTGGCAACAACTACAATTATGAAACTGAAGCTTATTAGCTCCCGGAGCACAGTTTAACACAATCGCATTTTAAATTATATATATACTAAATGGTGTTGCTTGATAGACTGGACTTCGATTCACGACTTTCAGTCACCATGTCACTTCTAGACGACCACTTCAGCATCGAAATGATGAGTACCCGGCAACACTCATCAGATATATATATAATGAATAGTTGCTAGGTCACACGAGGTGACTTTCGCATTGAAAACCAGCTACAGAATCCTTCCTTTATGATATCCAATTCCATACACCCTGAATACTAACGGCGCCATTGCCACAACCGTTTTCGTTTCGCCCGCTTTTTGCCACATGTTGGTAGCCCCGCGCTCGTCAGAAGGCTGACTACCAACTCTTCGCCGTTTGAAATTTGACTTATCTGAGATTCGAGCTGTCACTCTCCGTACTTGGCTTGCGCTCTTGACTGCTAGGCTACGAATCCAGGATTACCAGATTTCACACAGTATATGAAACCTTCCATCATGATATCCGGAAACTGCATTGTCTGAGACGCTTCTCTGGCATGCTTATTATAGATTTTATCGTATAAGATCATGAGGATCGATTGAAATCGGGTCTGGTGATCCTTTGATGGATTCTTATTTATGTAATGAATAGTTGCTTGGTCACACGAGGTGACTTTCGCATTGAAAACCAGCTACAGAATCCTTCCTTCATGATATCCAATTCCATACACCCTGACTACTAACGGCGCCATTGCCACAACCGTTTTCGTTTCGCCCGCTTTTTGCCACATGTTGGTAGCCCCAACTGATGAGGCTTTTGAGAAGCCTCACCAGTTGCAGCAATACAGTGTATACACATGAAAAACATACTATATACAGATTAAAGCAGAAAGAATTCATTATATGCTAATTGCATGACGTAGCTTGCGCTTTCGAAGTCAATGCAATGCAGTGAATTCTTTTCAGTGTAATAGACATCAGCGGGATCACTAAATGACCAATATCATATATTACAATAGAAAAGGCACCGCTGCCTGGGATCCTCGCAGTACCAATAAATAAATTAAAGGTATGATTCAACCAGGACTGTCTATTACACCTATCTGCTTTTCTCTATATATAGAGAATTTCATGCTTCTACACTGCAAGACGGCGTACCGTTTCGGCTTTGAAAAGCCTCATCATTTGCAGCAATACAGTGTATACACATGAAAAACACACTATATATAGATTAAAGCAGAAAGAATTCACTATATGCTAATTGCATGACGTAGCTTGCGCTTTCGAAGTCAATGCAATGCAGTGAATTCTTTTCAGTGTAATAGACATCAGCAGGATCACTAAATGACCAATATCATATATTACAATAGAAAAAGCACCGCCGCCTGGGATCCTCGCATGACCAATAAATAAATTAAAGGTTTGATTCAACCAGTACTGCTTTAATCTATATATAGTATGCTTTTCATGTGTATACTCTGTATTGCTGCAACTGATGAGGCTTCTCAAAGCCGAAACGGTACGCCGTCTTGCAGTGTAGAAGCATGAAATTCTCTATATATAGAGAAAAGCAGATAGGTGTAATAGACAGTCCTGGTTGAATCAAACCTATATATATATATATATATATATATATATATATATATATATATATATATATATATATATATTATCGCGTTCTACGATTTTACTGAAAATTGTTTCTTATCGGTGTTTCAAGATTATCTATACTCAACGTTCACCTTTTGTAAATGACACTTTAATCAATGATTTAAATTGATATTCTTGCTACTTACTGCTTCTTCGGGAATTGTAATCGATTAAATCATTTATGTTTGCCTATACAATTTCATTTTTATTAATCTTCATAATTACTTATTATTTGATCAGATAAAACAGTTATACATGTGTTAAAATCACATATATTGTTAAGTTGGTTAATTTGTTATGTATTACCGGGTACTTTAATTTTCCTAATATAAGCACATTTTATTCATTGTTGTAAAAGCATATTGCATGTATTAAATCTTCAAATTTTGTATATTAACAAAACTATTAAGATCCTGTAATTATTTTACTCAATGCTCAAACAAATTTAATATTTCCTTTTTACCTTGTTGTTTTTAACATATATTTTCAACTAAACAAGGTTTCTTTTTCAATTAGTAAGCCAGGAGAGTTATCTCAAGCTTATCTACATATTGGCAGCATACTGTGCTTAAATTAAAGCATTTTCACTTATTTTAACCTTGATAAGTTATTACGGAAAACTTTTAATCCATGATACTGTAACTAATCTAAAACGTCTGCAGAAAAATTAATACTAATGTGCTCTTGTTGTGGAGCTATGAATCAACTCTTAACACTATAAACTAAACTCGTTGTTGCTTAGAAGTGTGTCTTTCCTGTAAATTTTTGTTAAGTGGATATAGTTAAAGCGTTCAGCTTTAACTATATCAAACTATTTAACTATATACTGTGGGGACAAGCTGCTGAAATTATATGTTTGCGGTATAGTGGTGATAGTATTAAATATATGTATCATGGTTCATTTGATCGTGAACGATTGAGAGTAAAATTACCACTCTCATATGTTTAAAAATACTTGTTAACAATGCATAATAGAATTATATACATGTAATCATAATTATTTTGACATACAGTTTGAAGCCAAAATAACAATTTTTTTATTTCAATGACCAGTTTCAAGAATAAATAACTATCTTCAAGAATGAGTTCAATTTTATTTAAGAGGCTTTATTATTTTATAGCCTTGTCACTCTTCAAACATGTCGAAAAATGTATTTAGAAAATTTAGAGAAAAAGGTTTTTTTTACAATAAAACAAGCCGAATAAATTTAAACATCAGTGTTGCAAAGCTCTGTAAGTTGTTTTTAGCATGTTGACTAATAGGCAAGTTTTGATGTATATTTGTTGCAATATATTATATATTACCGTCCCAATTATATTTTTTTTGTAAATATATTAAATCACATAAATATTATTCAAGTAAATATTCGTTCAAAAATTAGTTCTAATATTTGAACGATTTAATTGTACGAATTATGATGTTCATTTTAATTGTCGATTTCAGTTTACTAATTACCTTGGCAACTCTTTTTCATTATTTTATTTTAATTTCTTTAAATTTTAATGTGCTATCAATTGTAAATATGTGATTTTCTGAAAAATTTTACTCCCACTTACGATTAATATATACATTAGGCTTCGTTTTATTTTTTATTTAAAAAAAATAAAATCGTGTTTTTTAATGGGAACGGTGTTCCTTTATCAAATCATAGTACTATATTTTTGTGTAAAATGAGTTTAGAAATGAATTTTTGTTATGCACTACATTTAAAATGACGAACCGCAATTATTGAGAGTAACCGTGTCTATTAATTTATATCGTCGATACAGTTCATTTATTGCTTTGATGTGTAAAAGTATTATAAAACCAAGTTAATTCGTTCGATAAAGTAATTTCTGCTAATTAATAAACGGATAATCTGTATATGTTTTGCTATAACATACTCAAGAATTATTAATGAATTTATACAATTTACGTAATGTTTTAATAATTCGTTGTCACTAAATAAAGTGAATTTATTGTTTTGCAGAGGGAAATCATAACAATTTTTATCATCTTTATTTTTTAGATTGAATACGTTCCATCTCAGAAGGAAAGTGGTGCAGTTATTTTCTCTAATGCGGATTACGTGTCCGCTGCATTTTCCATTTTGAAAGCACATTTCTTCTACAGATCACAGGCATGTAAATTTACAGTTATCAAATCGGTTTTCAGTAAAAATAAATCAGAGTAAATAATAAAGCAAGAAATTAAATTGTATATTTACCAATTGCATGTAACGCTGAAATTTATCAATTTGCATTAATGTGCATGTAATAATAATTTATTTAACGTGGCAAATGCGTGCCAACTGCAAGCTTACAAGTCCACTAACTAACAAAAACACACAGCAAAAGTTATACAAATAAATTAGTTAAATTGTTTAAATGGGGTCGGATTTGGCGTTTGAAACACGGCATTGAGGTTGATTGGCGTATATGAATGGGCGGATGATTCCACGAGAGCGGAGCAGCCACAAAGAAGGAGCAGAAGCCAAAAGAGATAGAGTAATTTGGGACATGTAAAAGAATGTAATTGCAGGAACACAAAGAGCAGAAAACAGAACGAGAATTGTCGAAAAAAAAGGTTGAGAAATTAAGGGGTAGGAAAAGTTTCAAGGCGGAAAGCAATAAGACGAATTTGAATACAAGAATAAATGGTAGGAAAATCGAGAGAAGCAAGATGGTGAGATGTATGATCAATACGACGAAGACGGAGGAGAACTAGGACGGCTGCGTTGATGATGCGTTGTAAAGGAAGAAGAGTGGAGTTAGGTGAGTTGGAAAATAGACAAGACAGTTATCAAGTCTTGAGAAAAGGAGACAATATATGAGATTCATACAAGAAGGGAAATCGATCAATCTACGAATTTGACGGAGGTTGCAGAGAATCAAGGTAGATAAGTGTACTTTATTCCGAACCAAAGGTTCAAGTGAAAGGCGCTTGTCGAAATGGAAGCCTAATAAAACTAGGTTGTCGACGATAGGAAGAATTGTAGAATTTAATGATACGGAGGGAGGTTCTAAGCCGGTGCGTCGAGGAAGGATCCACATTATTTTGTATTTATTAGGATTCAGAGTAAGACGAGAGAAGAAAGATGATTAAAAATTGAGGCAAGACAGTTGGAATCAGAAACACTAAGATCATGAATACGATATGCACGCGTATGAGCATAGATGAGAATGCTATCAGCATATTCCATAACATGGAAGTTAAATGTATGAGAAATAGAAAACAAATCACCGAGGAGAGATAAAAGCAAAGGGCATAATGCGGAGGCTTGTGGAACACTGAACGAGATGGAAGAAGGATGGAAAAGAGAAGAGTTAGAACACACGCGAAAAGTACGGTTTGATAGATATGAAGAAAATCAAACTACAGTGGGTAAAGAGAAGCCATAATCATGACGAAGACGATGGAGAATAATCGAGTGATCGACGATGTTAAAAGCAGATTATAGGTCAAGAGAAATTATGACACTACATTATGTTTGATCGCACGAGATGAGTAAGTCGTTATAAACTTTAAGACAAGCAATTTCAGTTGAGTGATTAAAGCGAAAAGCAGCTTGGATGGGAGGAAACAAGTTTGAGGAAAATAGATTTGCATAAACTTGCTTAATAAAAAGACGCTCAAGGAATTTAGAGAGGGTTGATAGAAGTGAGATAGGGTGGTACGAAGATGGTAGCGAGGGGTGAATATATTGCTTTTTTTGAGAAGCGGGCGAATTGTGGCGCATTTCTAACGGGAAGGAAATGTGCGGCTGCGTATAGACAAGGAAATGTGGTTGGGAAGGGTGATATAGATGATCCGATATTTTTAAGCAAGTGATTGAGAATTGGGTCAGAATGAGAGATTTTATTAGGTAATGACAGCAGAACCGAAGTAACTTAATCAGACGAAACGGGATAGGGTGGAATAGTTCTGGGAGAGAAGTATTTTAAGAGAAGATACAAGGGGCATATGGGTAGAAGGTGAAGTAAATTAGATAGTTTAGATTGTAGATAAGAAAAAAATTCATCATGATTTATGTTACACGAAAAGATGATCCACGAAAAGATGATACACGAAAAGATGATCGTGAAAGATTTGAGTTTAAGATTTTTCAATGAGATTTAGAGTTAGAAGAGGACTCGAGTTGATTTCTTAGTACGCTTAAGAATGATATGCAAACGGCGGAGACAAATATAGGAAGCATTGAGATTTGGAGTGAGTGAGTTTGGAGAACGTTTAAGAAAGCGATTAAATACACGAAAAGTGTGACTGAGTCGACGCTTAGAAAGATTGAATGCGAAATCGAACCAGGAAGAATGACACAAGCGCTGAAAACGTCGGGGTCGAATAAGCAGAAGATGATTGAGGATAATCGTAAGTTCAGAATCAAACAGAATGCAGAGATCATCGAGAAAATATAGTTACGTGGAAGCGAAAAGAGTGTAAAATTAAGTAAGGCTGCGCAGAGAATAGGGATATCGAGAAGTTTCCAGGCTATACTTGGAGTAGTTAATGTTGGAAGAGGAGAAGGAGGTTGTGACGAGTCAGACAATGAAATGATTGGACAAATCAGGATCAGTAATTGACAAGGAGGTATATGCATTGAAGCAGTTAAGTACAGCAATGATGTCGAGAGCACCGTCGAGAATATGAGTTTGCCTTGTTGAAAGTAATTTATAGTTAAAATCAGAAAAAAGATTAGTTAAAGTGATAGAGTCAGAGTCAGCTGGGCGATAAAAACGAATGTTAAAGTCACCGAGAACAAAAGAAGGAGTATAAGGCAATTAACAGTCAGAAAGAATATCTGCAAGGTTGTTAAAGACATACGTGAGTGCGCAGCTGTGCCTTGACGGTATATAATCACAAGTTCCATAGTAAAAGGAGTTGATGATCTTCATATGAGTAATTCGAACGAATTGTAACGGATGTTAGCGTTAATTTTACGTAGAGACATTGGGTGACGAGCAATGGCAACAATACTGCCATAGTTAGAAATAGTAGATGTGCAAGATACATTTGGACAATATGATATAACTATAGAACAACCAGATCGACATAGACGACGAATAGCAAGATCGTCAGAGTGCCATGATTCGGTAATGCAGAGATTATCGATAGACATTAAGGAGCAGATCAGCTATATGAAGAATGGAACGCGTGTTAAAAAGGCTAAGACAAAATGTATGTTAAGGTGGGATAACGAATAGCAAAGAAGACTGGGGAGAGACGGGACGCCATCAGATTTTTGGCCTCGTATGTATGACGTGAAAATTTTCGTTGATTTGACGGATTAATAGGGATGAATCGTCATTTGTTTCACGTCGACGTTTCTCAATGTGAGCTGAAGTAAGATGGCAATATCAGAAATTAGTAATGGTAACGATTTAGAAAACGGTTGACTGCGTTTAGGTTTGCTAATTGTTTTCACTTTTATTTAGGGTAAACACATTATCTACCGTTTTAATCTCTTATTACTCGTATAGATTTCAGATACCATATTTCAGTTTTTTTGTAAACGAGCTTTTTTGATATTTGAGAAGCGGGGCCCATTTGTACTAAATGATTGCTATCTGGTATAGTTTTTTTAAAATAACAGCTATGTATTATACCAAAACCCAATAGATGAGTAGATAATGCCAATTTATGTGATCAATCACATAAAATTGAATGAAATTCACGCCCATTGCATACTAATAATATATTAAATCTACATTTACTACCTTTACTTTTTATTATATTAAATCCCTCATGCATTTTAGAATGTATAGTTAAAATTGTATACTGCATTCCTCGAAATGTTTGCGTCAGACCACTATGCGATGTCGCTTATTTTATGAATGAATATTTATCAATTTTCGTCATTTTGTTTGTATAATCATCATTTAAATTCAAAAATCACATTCCATGGTGTACTTGCTTAGAAACTATTGATTTTTGTTGTATTTTTCTCCTGAGTTTATTATATAAGGACATTTCAGTAACAACTATTAAAAATCGAAAATATATTAAATAATAAAACTTAAAAATATTTTTAAAAGTATAACGACTGTGGAAACATATGGAAATATATTAATCTTAAAATCAATATTTTATAACCCAATATTTTTTGAATCAACGAATAGATAATATAATGTAATCAGTGTCTAGGTATTGTATGGATTAATCAGATTACTTAACTGAAGCTAATACTTTCTACTATAAACAAATTCTAAAATTGAAATATCTAATAAACGATTATAAACCATTTAATTTTATTAACAAATGAAGTTATAATATACTATGTATTATATTATAAATTGACTATTCACTCATTGGTTTATGCTATTTATTAGTGGAGAGAGTGAAAGAATTTTTTTATTTAAATATCAAATTTACGATAGCCAACTGCTATTATCATCAGAATAAAATTGTTCAATCTGAACAATTTAACAATTTTATCCCCATGTTCCGTAATTTTGATATTTAAATA
>WNNJ02000226.1:0-43847 GCA_012934845.2 Pomphorhynchus laevis
TATATATATAGGGTGTATGGAATTGGATATCATGAAGGAAGGATTCTGTAGCTGGTTTCCAATGCGAAAGTCACCTCGTGTGACCTAGCAACTATTCGTTATATATATATATATATATATATATATATATATATATATATATATATATATATATAGTTTTAGTATCAGATCATGAAGATCGATTGAAATCGAGAGTGGTGGTTCTTGAAATCGAGAGCTTTATTTATCCATTGTCCATTGAAGAATAGTTACTAGGTCACACAAGGGATTTATCGTTATCATCAGATAAAAACTCCTTAAATTATTCATGACTATATATTAAGATAAATTGTCACAGATATAATTTGCAAAAATGACCCATAATACATTATTAATGAATTTATTACATAAATTATCACACGATATAAAATAAATATATACGATAAAGCAGGTTATTCTCTTCATTGTTAGATGCTATAAACCAGTAAGTTTGTCTTTTAGTTAGATAAATTAAGAGATACATTTCTTTAATTTATTAAAGAAAATAAATTACATTATTTAATAAATAATTATTAAACAATTACATAAAATCTAAGACGAAAGCTACTCCGGAAGTAAATAAGAGAGAATAAGAATATATTGCGCTATTATATTGATTAATATTGCGCTAGTTTTAAAATTGTTGTAATAATAAAAATGTGATTCGTCTCTATAAAATAGTTAATAAGTCACACAAGGTGACTTTCGATTGAAAATCAGCTACAGAGTCCTTCCTTCATGACATCGAATTCCATACACCCTGATAACTAACGCACCATGGACGTTAGTAGCTCGAATCCCGGATGATAAATCTCGGAAGTATATTTATAAATTTCGGAAAGGAGAAGAGTTGGTAGTCAGACTTCTGATGAGCCAGGCGCTACCACTATATGGAAGAATGTGGGCGAAATGACAACATTTGTTTTAATGATGCCGTTAATAGTCAGGGGTGTATGTGACAATTGTGTAAGGATTGTAGCTGGTTTTCAATGCGAAAGTCACATTATATGACCTAGCTAATATTCAATATATATAACAAGATAAGGAAGGTTAAAAATTATTCAAAAACGTTTCGGCTTTTACATATGCCTTTTTCAGTTATAACCAATGCACAAATCCATTACAAATTTGTAAAATAAAACGTCGACACCCTATTGATTAATTAATCAAATAATTGTCATAATATTTGTCAAACTCTAATGAATTATAGCCTTCATTATCTTGTTCTGATTATAAATACTTGTATTTATGTATATCATAATATCCTAGCCGTGTGATATGAACTCCAGAAGACAGAATAATTTTATGCCTTTTAATATATGGATCCAGCAATTCCTAATCGATTAGAATAGATTCTACATATTAGCTAATAATAGAATGGGAACCGAATTAGCTATTTATATTAGCTATAAATGTTAGTATTATTATATAATATTCTTAATTGGAATATTTTTAATTGGTGTTTTGTTCAATCTTGTTTAATTATAACAGATGACGAAAGCTACCCCGGAAGATGAAAATTGAATAATTCAACATATGAAAAAATTATTACAGATCTGCATTTTTACTCGAGTTAAAAAAGTTCTGATGATTAGTTTTTTATATATGAGCTCATTATAACATTAAGTATATGAGTTTCGCTAGTTTATTTTATTGATCCAATATTCTGAAAATGAAGATAAATGTATTATCTTCAAATACAAAATTTACCCCAAAGATAATTTTTATGTAAATAGCTGATTATTTACATTATTGATAAATAATGTAAGTAATCAATTTTATGTAAATAGTTGATTATCCATTGTTGATAAAAATTATTAGAGCTGGATCAAAAAATGGCAAACTTTTTTATTGATATTTCGCTAACCTCTGTTAACATCTTCGGAATTTTCTGAAGATGCTAACAGAAGTTAGCGAAATATCAAATAAAATTTTCCCTTTTTATCATCCAGCTCCAATAATTCCACATTTTTCATTGGCAGATAAATAGAGAGAATGCGCTGGTATTAGCCAGTGCTCTTTGCTAATGACCTTTTGGTGAAGCATGTACCTAGTTTGCTAGAAATTTTCTAGCTCTAAGTACCTTTGACATACTCGTGCCGTCTGCCAGTCCTCCTCTGCATCCAGTAGTAGGAGGTATCTGGTACTGATGGTCAAAATAATGACGAAACGGTACCTTGTATCGTTTTGTCGATTCTTTCGTGGCTGCCACATCATACAAACATAATAATACATTTTTCATAATATATTATAATAAATTATATTTATATAATATATTGATCAACCAGGCCAATTTCTAAATACCAACGTAAATATACGCTTAAAAATGTCAAAGTGCCGTTATTGTTAACCACATAATGTAAGTTTAGATCACAAAATTAACTATAATAGCACTGTTATTTGATTATTAATCATTACATTTTAATCATTATATTATTTAAAGAAAAGTTTTATTTTCAATAATTTATAATGCGTAAATTAATAATCTTTTGGATATAAATGGATACATCTTACATGATATTTATTTAAGCCTTATCGATCTTTAAGATTGTTTTTATACTTGAGAAGAATATTCTAGAAGCAAAATAACGCACTATCAAGATAATGCGTTACATTACGTTATTAGCTATCTATGCAACACAAACATCGATGGATGCAGAAGCCAAATGTCACAAGTGATTTGCTCTAAACATTTTTTATATTAATTCTCGATTATACAAATCAGTTGATTTTCTAAGAGAAACAACATTTAATCAGGTAATTAATTTACAAATAAAGTTAATCGAACTTAAATCTGATTTCTTTAAGTTTATAAATCGTCCTTTCAGTTTAAAAAACAGTAAATTAAAATTTAGAATAAATTGTAATGATTAAATAAGAACGCTTATGTAGATTTTACGTTTCATTTAAAGGAAGCATTATTTTCAAAAACTAAACATTAAGATTAAACTTCTTACTGTCATTTCTTACATATTTTAATTTAAAAATATATTGTTTTACTTAAAAACAGTTTTAAATATAACAATACAATTACGTAGACTATAAATATGCTTTTATATTTACTGATAAATAATTAAACAATTATATCGATTATAATTATGTTATTAATCTAGTAATAATGAATTTTGAGAATTATATTTTAAATTATATCTTTTAATGCATTTTGAGATTCGTAACTAATTGAGTTTCGTAACAAATTGTATTTATAAAGGTTAAGCTACGGGTCTACTCTTAATTATGCCAATTAATTGTTAATTATTTATAATTTGTTTTATCTTTAAAACGAATTTAGTATTTTGTTATTTTACGATAATCGGTAATAGTTAACTGGTTTCTATTGGGACAGGAAGCCAATCTTATTCTTTGGATAACTTCATTCGTTTTAATTAAGGCATTAATA
This sequence comes from Pomphorhynchus laevis, assembly GCA_012934845.2. Classification (NCBI taxonomy): domain Eukaryota; kingdom Metazoa; phylum Acanthocephala; class Palaeacanthocephala; order Echinorhynchida; family Pomphorhynchidae; genus Pomphorhynchus; species Pomphorhynchus laevis. The sequence goes on from WNNJ02000226.1 coordinate 3,419, forward strand.
AAATAAATTTTGATAGTTTTGTAGTTTAGGTTGTTTGTAATAATTTGAAGCGTTTTACGAATAGTTGTATTTCCAATAAGTTGAGGTTTTTATCAAAATAATAATCGCATAAACGAGTAATTAAACAAATAATAATTGCATGACTATTTCTCAAGTATTTAAATAAATTTTGTTAGTTTTGTAGTTTAGGTTGTTTGTAATAATTTGAAGCGTTTTACGAATAGTTGTATTTCCAATAAGTTGAGGTTTTTATCAAAATAATAATCGCATAAACGAGTAATTAAACAAATAATAATTGCATGACTATTTCTCAAGTATTTTCTCAAGTAATAATTATTAAAATATTTTACATTAGAACATTATAAGGAAATTGGGTAAAAATAAAATCTGCCAATTTGAACAATTAATGAAACTAAAAGAGAGCAAAATGATAAATCCAAAATAATTACCAAAATAACTTTGACGTTGCTAAAATGCTATTTGATATGCAAATTAAACATTATGCTCTGATAATGCACTGATTTAAAATTCGTATTTTTCAGAAAGCTTCACATATAGTAATTTGAAGCAATGGTTTTTTTGTAATAGAGTAGAAACAAAATATCGATTGCTCTTTAAAGATATTACAAAACCGTTAACATAACAGGCTCTGCACATTTTCTCAATGCTAAAATTTGTCTGCCTGATTCACATTGTCAGTAATTACTCTATCTGATTTCATTTTAACTTATTATTGTCTCCTCATTTTTGCCATAACACAGACGAACCATTCAATTTAAAAATATTTACTAGCTACAATTTGTGTAATACATAAAGGATTTGTGATTTATATATCGTTATTTTTATGTATATATCTTTATACTTACATGTTATCTTTTATACTAAAATTTATTTTATCTTTTATGCTCATACAAGAGAATAAAAGATTTTTCAATTATTACAAACGCTGATTTCTGCTTTATTTTTATAACAAAAAATTATCAGAAAATTATACGGATAATTAAATAATAACTATATTTTAATAAATAATTAATATTTATTTAATATCAATTAAAAATTAATTTAAAGAATAAATGTGAAAAATACATAATGTGAGTAAACGACTTTATTTGATAAAAAGTAAAAATTACAAATAAAATTCAAATAAAAATTTACAGTGAATTTAAATTTAATTTTAAATTGAAATTTAAATTTAAATTTTATATTAATAAATAATTAATATTTATTTAAATTAATTTTTAATAATTGAATATTGAAAACAAATACACTAATTAAAGTCAGTAAAATAGTTACAAAATAGATATCTTTTTTAATTAAAATCTTCCTCTTAGCGTTTATCCCGTTTGGCGGGGTCCGCTTGCCATGTTCGCTGGTTCCAAAATGCCCAATTTTCGGTGTGAGTCCGACCATTTTCATATCATTCAATAGGGTATCCATCCATCTTTTCTGTGATATTCCTCTTGGTCTCTTTTCGCCGACCTCGATTTAGAGTGGTGCCTGCGCCAGTGTGTTCACGTCTGCCGTCAGTACATGTCCATACCATTTCAGCCTTGTTTCTCTAAGTTTGTCTGCTATGAGTGCTATGCCAAATCGTTTGCGGATGTCTTCGTTACGAATATGGTCTTGGCGAGTTTTTTACGCGATCCACCTTAGCATTTTCGTTTCCATTCATCCAAGCTTACGTTCTGCTTCTGCTGTCATTGTTAAGCACTCAGCACCGTATATTGCTACAGACCGTATCACGCTTCTGTAGAACTTGGATTTTAGTCTGTCTTGCATACGTTTGTCGCACAAGACTCCAGTGGCTGCTCTCCATATTGTCCAGCTAGCTTTGATGAGAGTAATGACGTTCTTTGTCACTCCTCATGTGCTGGAGATGACTGATATTAGATATTTAAACGCATTTGTCTTTGACAGAGGCACGCCATTGACTCCATAATATTAAAATATAATCTATTTGATATTATAAATTGATATAATATCGATTTATAATATATCCATGTTTTATATTGTATATTTCCACTATTTATTATTAGATAATCAATTATCTATTTATTTATATATTTTCTACTATTATTTATAATCTGTTATCATTTTTATCGAACGTTTGAAAGAGTAGTGAACTAAGCTCACTGTCTTGCAGATTTTGAATGTTAGATAGATCATGAAAAATCATTTTCATTACTTTTATAAATAAATTAGAATAGTTTAAAAGCATTTGCTATTTAAGAATTAGTCAGAATTCTAGACGTAAGCAACCATGGTAAACCCTGAACTAGACTAATCTATTTTAATATTTATAATTGGTATTTATGTGAATCCATAGAATTAATTGAGAATTTGTAATGTGAAATTTGTGTCATTAGAAATTAAAGATTCCCATTTGTACAAACGACGAGCCAAAATTCAGGATTAATGATGAGTAAGATGAAAAAGTAATGAAAAAGTAAACCTTTATTAAGGTTTTCTTAATAAAATTAAACAAGGGAATAAAAAGTCAGAAAAATTAAAAAAGGTTTTCTTAGCTCACTGTCTTGCATATTTTGAATGTTAGATAGATCATGAACATGGAAGTATTTTCTAAGGCTAATAAAATTGCTATTTGAATATGTAAATCCAATACAAAATAGTATAAAAGACCTTATTTGTGTAAATATTAAAATTTTGTCTAACTAAACAGCTTTCTCGATATGTTACTCTTCTAATATCATGTAATCTATTTCTAATTTCACTTACCTTAGAAGCACTCCTTTATATATATGGAGTCTTGAATGAAATTCAAAGAACGAAATACAAACACTTTAAATATCATACAAAATTAAAATTTGATTCTGCTTGCATGTATTTTGCTTTTTTAATTTTATCATTTATTATAATTAAGCGATATGGCAAAAATAAAATATAAATATTTATAACCAGAAAATTGAAATTATAAAGTCGAAATTTTATTTAAGACGTTTCAATTAGTAAAACCCTTTTTCAGTTGTTAGTGCACACGTCAATACAATAAATTAAGAAATTTTTTACAAGTTAAAATCAAAATTCAAGAAAACTGAAATCAAAATATTATCTACATAAAATCCTTAAATTTTACGATTTGCACAAAATTACGCAACAACATGTAAATTTCGCTCCATGTCGCTTTGATAAAACTGTCATTGCATGTGTATTTGACATGGAAAATGCTATACATGTTACCAGGTACGCTATATTTTTATACATGTTGCCCGATACAATTGTACCTGGCATAAACACAAATTTCTGAAAATACAATTATCTGCATTATGCCAGGTACAGTACACTTTTTGTTCTGCAATCACTGTTGCTTTTTAAGTTATATTTTAAGCTTGTAGCCGAACTTTTAAAATGTTCTTTCTGTAAAGTTTATGTCAGCGAGTGCTTTAAATACACCATAATTGCAGGAAATCTAAAGACACCGAGTAGAAATTATAGAGAGATGGAATAAACTCATGATAGATGATCATTTAAATAAAACACGCGTTTTTAATTGTCGAGATATAACATAGAGTCAATCAGTATAAATTTAATTATTACGTCATTTTAAGAAGTAATATTTTAGCAACAAGCAACATACTAGCATTGTTTATTTGAGGATTTTTAACATTGGCCGTAGATATCAATCTATATATATATTTATTCTATTCTATTTATTCTATATATATTCTATTAGTTTTCTATTTTCTTGTTGAATATTTCTAATCGTTATATAGTTCTTACTAAACATAGATTTGAGAACATAATAAGTGACAAGTGACCCGAGTTGCAGATCGCTTTTTTTCTCTAACGGGCTTTTCGAAGAAAAATATAATATCACTGGGTATTACGAATGGCAAACATTCTAAATTGTAATTTATTGTTATAATTTAAATGTATCACAAGTTCGTTTTTTTAAATTTAGTTATTCCATAAACTTGTTAATATTTTATTTTTTATTTGTGGTTTCAGATTTTCTGAAGAGAGCTATACGCTCGATAGGTCAAATAATAAATACGTTATTTCTTAATGGTTTGCTTTTCAAATATACTTATGTGATTGAGTCAACAGGCAGTGACCCTGAGTGGGATTTGAATCAGAAATCTTTTATTCATGATATAATCTTTGTTACGAACGTAATTCAGAAATAAACACAAGCTTCTGCAATACAATTTTTGGCTCTTTGTATGAAACGTAATTTTATTTCAAAAGGGATTACGACTGAAGTAGCCTATTTGGGTCAATATAAAATCAGTGGATAGAAAATATCAAATAGATGTGAAGATAAAATGGAATGCAATTCTTCACCTGCAAGTGTTGAGCTGATGCGCACCTTACTTAAATTATATGGACGAATATGGAACATAGAATCGCAGCAACTCGACAATCGTCTGTATTACAAGGTTGTATGTTGGTCAGGTGCTGTGAATTCCTCAAGTACCTTTCTTTCACGTCATCAAGTACATACTTAAGATGTGGGCCTTTAATACAACCTATCTATGCGAGCGTCTGGAAGTTTGAAGCTCATCAATACGACAAAATCCTTATGAAGAAGAGTTTCTTCGAAATCTTTGATCCTTGTTCAAACGTTTATGCAATAAATAGTACGGCCAAATCTTTGTTTGACAACCATACCAACCTTAAACCTAATTTTGCATATTCACCTAACCTGCTTCCACACACTGTGGTCAACATAAGTTATATCATTGAACAGAAAGCCATTTACATTCAAATACTACAAATCTACAACTGGTGATATTGTTGAAAATGAAACTAATAAAATCAAACAATCGAGTTTGAACGACGATGACATTAAGGCAATAATTCCGATCAACCATCACCTAGTAAAATTTTACATTGGCAATGTAGAGTATGTGCATTTCAGTATATTAGGAAACATGCCTTAGTCTTAGAGAAAGACTAGATAACAAGAAAGCTGATATTAGTTAAAAATGTAATCCCACCAGGTTTTCACGAGTACCTAAAAAATCGATCGGTCCATTCAGCAATAGGTGAAGTGCATCAGTTTTGTCAAGATAACAATCATCAGCTTACTGATTCTGTTTTTCTTGACTTTTCTGCTGCATTTGACAGCATTTTCATTCCTCTTGTTATCTCTTCTCTCAGGTCCATTGGGTTGCCTGCGAGAATTGTTAACAGGGTGGAAATATTGTTGTATACCAAGCGAGTCTACTTTGAAGATGACCCTGATGTACGTCAGTTCTACCCTATTACAGGTGTGTCTCAAGGTTCTCCACTTTCTCCAATCTTGTATCTTGCTGCCTACATTAAACTTTACAAAAACTTTAAACACAACTAACATCTAGTGGTATACGCTGATGATACCACAGTCCTATTTTCTGAAAGCAGGTACAAAGTTATAGTCTCGGATATCAGCCGTTTCTTTTTAATATTAAAAGATCAGTTACCAATATCCAATATTATTATCAATTCATCGAAATCGCAAGTGGTCGTCTTTCATGGCGCTCCTGCGACAAAGAAAAAATTAAAGAGACTAGCACTCTCAGCTCTATCTTCCATATTGACTAATCAACCACTCCCTACCTTCACAAGTCGAGTAATATATCTGGCTTCACCGTTACGGTGAATTGGTCAGCGAAAGCTGACCCGGATATACTCAAACGTATTCTGAAGAGAGCTAGGTGGGCCCTGAAGCGGGCTCAACATCCGTCATTGAATGGGAAAACCCAAGTGCGCCTCTGGATTACTTAAGCTATCTCGGGATTAGTCTTCTTTTCAAGAGGACGTCCCACAAAGCAAATACTAAGGTTTCTCAAGCTCCTCATCTCGCGATTAGCGAACATTTGTCCGTCTCAACTGGATTCTTCGGGGGTGAAATACACCGAATGGTTCAGTCGTAGGACGGCGTGTTGGTGTAACTGGATAGATCAGATCCCTGTCGATTTGAGGTCGTAACATATTCGAAGACTGGAATTAATGGTAACGACTGATGACATTTGAATTTGTTTTATGTATTTTTAGTTAGTTATCGGTTGTATAATTCTTAAGAAAACCAATATTATTAACCCATGCTATATTAGATGAAGAGAGTGCTTTAAATACATCATAATTGAAAGAAATTTAAAGATACAAAGTAGAAAATATAGAGAGATAGAATGAAATTAACTCATGCATGATTCATATGGCTTAAGTAAAACACACATTGTTAATTGTCAAGATATAACATAGAGCCAATCAAAGTAAACCTGCTAATATTTTCTTTTTTTTAGTTTCAGATTTTCTGAATAGAAGCTACGCGCTCGAAACGTCAAATAATAAATGCGTTATTTTTCAGTGGTTTGTTCTCGATATATATAGAAGAGCAAACCACTGAGAAATAAAATGATTTATTATTTGACGTTTCGAGCACGGAGCTCTTTTGGATGACGTGTAGCTCTTCTGGATGATTTATTATTTGACGTTTCCAGTGTGGAGCTTTTCTTAAGTCCGCACATCATGACTTAAATTATATTGAAGGAAATCTAAAGACATCTAAGTTATATAATTAATATAATGTAGAACCAGACATTACACATTATACTAATTACATAACACATAACAATGAGTTTGCAAGAACCCCCAGACCATTGTTTATAAACACACTGACAAATTATATCACTGAGATTGCATCAAATATGCTTGATAACAACGGTTCAGGATTCCATTGGAATACTGCAATATGTTAAAAGCTGCTTTCGGTAATTAACTGAACTACACTCAACGATCAGCATACTATTCGTCACTACTAAACGTCAGAGATGGCCGGCAGCGCTCATCAGTAGTATGAGGCATCTCGATGACGTTTCGGCTGCCTGTGTGACTTTTGAAAAAGAGCATTTCTGATAAATTGCTTAGATTTCCAGTGGCAAAAAGCTCGTAAACTGGAAATTTGCTTATCAGACCATCTCCATCCGTATCAGGTGATTCATTTGTTGCTATATCGTGTCATTCGTTGGATCCTTCAAAGGATTTGACATATGTATTATTGAGATTGCATCAAATATGCTTGATAACAACGGTTCAGGATTCAATAGGAATACTGTATTATCAAGCATTTTTGATGCAATATCAATTATACAAATGCCTAATCCTTTGAAGAATCCATCGAATGACGCGATGCAGAAACAAATGAATCGCTTGATACGGATGGAGATGGTCTGATAAGCAAGTTTCTATTTTACAAGCTTTTTGTCACTGGAACTTGAGCAATTTATAGGAAATGCTCTTTTTCAAAAGTCACGCAGGCAGCCGAAACATCATCGAGATGGCTCATAATACCGGTCATCTCTTACGTCTAGTAGTGACGAATAGTATGCTAATCGTTGAGTGTAGTCCTGTTTATTACTGACAGCTGCTTTCTATATATAGGATTCAAATAGCCCTATTGTTGATACTTTCTATATATATAAACACCAGCCCAAAGCAACGTAAAAATATTAACGTTTCGAGTTTATTTCAACTGAGGCTTACACTCTTAAGCAGATCAAATTGCTGTGCGGACCATCCTTAAACACTAGGCAGAGGTTGTTGCTGAATTGTCAGAACAACATATGTTAATGTATGTTAATCTAAACAAGCCCAAAGCAGCGTAAAAAGTTGCTTTGGGTTTATTTCAACTAGTCGTTTCGAGTTTATTTCAACACTTTCTCAATCTACAAAATAAATCACATCTTCAAGTATGTTAAAACATTTAAAGAATAATTAATGTACAAAATTCAAACCACTTTTAAAGAATCAGATGATCATGTTATTCCAACATTCATGTTATAAATGGTATCTTTATTGATTCCGTATCGCAATTATGGTAGATCACTGTGTTATGGTAGATAACTGTGTTAATTTCCATAATTGCGATACGAACATTTTCCGTAATAAGATAATTATGAAAAATATTAATGATACGTCAAAAAGACGCAAAATGGAACAAAGAGTGATCAGACAAATAATGATGGATCAAGCGCATGGAATCAATAAAGATACCATTAATGGCAACATCAATTTAACTGTAAAAAGCCAGTTAAATAATATTGTAATATTAAAATGTAAATAATACCTAAATACCTATAATAATATATTTAGGTATTAATAACTATAATACCTAAATATCTATAAATATGAAGGTATTGCATGCATTGATTATTGAAGGAACAGTAAAATGATAAAGCATTTAAACATGTCACACAAGCATTAATAAAATTATTTGTTTATAAAAAAATGCCAAAAATAATATATTTAACCTCTAATTACATTACGGTATGTATCAGCATCATATGTATTTTTATACATAATATAAGTAGGATTCGTAATCATTCTTATGATTATTAGTCATACGTTTTTAATTATTTTATATACGTTTCTAATATTTTTTAAGTATATGATTCTAACGATCATCTCTTGACAATCATGCATAATGACAAAGTTTGAATGAAAATATAATGTTAGCTATTTCAAATTTTATTAATTTCAATTTATTTTAAATAATTAGAAAAACACAAATTTATTATACAAAATATGTGAACGTGTAATAACATCATTGATAGCAAAATTTAATAATAATTTACAACCTAATATTAAATGCTAATAATTAAAAATATAATAAACTAAGATACTTTATTGAAAAATAGTATCCATTTTTGGGGTAAAGTAGACATTTCCTTTAAACAACCATCTGAAGTAGCTATCGTGTAACAAAATTAGTAATTGAGTAAGCACTGTAATTGCTATATGCACGTTTTTACAGAAATAGCACGTTTTTACAGAAAATAATCTTTTGACCAAAAATACAAAAATCGTTTCATCTGCGATTTCGGGAATTCAAATTTTTATAAACAACGCAAAGAGATAAATATGAACATATTACGAGCTGTGAAAGACGCTGCTCGAACCTTTCATTGCCTTTAACATATTAGATAAAATGGTCTTGCGGATGATGCTCCTGTTGATGATTGCTATATTTGCTGTGCTGTTGATCCCCCCGTACAGAGGATCGGTTCAGCGTAGATGAAGTACCGCTTCTGGTTTGCTGCTGACTGCCGTAAGTAGTTTGCTGTCTTGAAGCAAAGTTCGCACTTGTAGTTGCGTAAGCACCTTCCTCCACAGAAGAAGAAACATGCCGTCTATTCCTGTGCATTCGTCGTTGTTCTTTCGACCACATTTCGTGACAATCTTGATTCGAAGGTAGGCTAAATGAAAATTACAATTGAAATTACAAGATTAGATGAATGCTGTAATGCTTATCTGGCTCGAATAAATATTGTAGTAATGTTCTGGGGTGAATAATGTGGTAATGTTTTTCTGGCTGATTAAACAATCTCATTTCTATTTTTTAATATAATATTAAAAAAGTAGAATTTTTTTAATATAATACTATAATTCATATTTGATATTTCCTAGCGAAACGGATCGCTAGAATATTTCACATGGGAGATGATTCAGCATCTCATCTCTTATACATATATTCTTTTGTTATAACGTGCTACGCATGAACGCCTTATATAAAGTCTTGTCAAATAAAATCGTGTTATTATCCTCAAATTGAATTTTAATTTCAAAATAAGAGATTATTGACATATAAATTCACTATAATATCAGATTATGCCAATTGTAATTTTAACCTTTTTGTACATTAATAAATTAGACAAATTTTTATTAGTCAAAAACTTGGCTAGTTTTTAAATGCAAATAGTAATTTTAAAATGCAAGTTGTAACTGTCAAAATGTGTCAAATTTTTACATGCACCACCAAAAATATCTACATGAGTTGATAAAACACCACTATAAGAGAGCTGTTTTTATCGTTAGTGAAGTAATAATTTTATCACAAATAAAGAGACATTTTATCTCTCTCTATGTAAATGATTCAGCAAAATAGATTCATTTTTGCTAAATATACATCTAAAATACAACAACATGAAGTGACTACCTAAATCTTGGAATTTATGAATGAAAATTTATAAAAAGTGATAACTTGTAATAAGTCAGTACCTAAGAGATGAAAATACCCTTTCACATTTTATAAATTTTTAGATTAGAGCTTTCCAATATATATTTGCAGAACAAATATTTCCTAAAAAATGTTTACTTAAAATCACGGCAAATACAACAATTGGAAATATATTTTGCTGTCTTTTCAGATGAGTGACAATTCCACAATTTTTACAAATGGCACGTCTGAATGCAATGGAAATGGAGACATGACCCACAATTGCGCTAGTAAGTAAAATGCAAATGCATATGTAAGTGAATTGTACTACCTTGTCAAATATTTGGAAATACAAAATTTTTATTGAACGAACAGCTGATCAAGTTTTTATTTTTAATTATTATCAGACGAAATATAAATGGCATATAGATTCACAATGTCACACAGGCAACCGAAACGGCTAGTGAGTACTTCATTCTACTGATGAATGTTGCCGGGTACTCATTGGTCGTCTAGAAGTGACATGGTGACTGAAAGTCGTGAAACTAAGTCCAGTCTATCAAGCAACACCATTTAGTATAAATGCCGTATTTCGTAAGAAATACTGGACCATTGTTTACTTAGCACATCCGTGCACTAATATTATACCTGCCGTATCCATTTAGGATCCAACGAGTGCAGCGACAATTCAGCAACAACCTCTGCCTAGTGTTTAAGGATGGTCCGCACAGCAATTCGATCTGATTAAGAGCGAAAGCCTCAGACAATTAAGCAAAGTGTCGGAAACGCCTTTATTCACAATGTCACACAGGCAACCGAAACGGTCAGTGAGTACTTCATTCTACTGATGGGTGTTGCCGGGTACTCATTGGTCGTCTAGAAGTGACATGGTAACTGAAAGTCGTGAATCGAAGTCCAGTCTATCAAGCAACACCATTTAGTATATATATCCTGGACTAATTAAAAACATTTTAAAGTCAAGTTTTGCTAAATAAATTAAGAGAAAAATGTGTTTTTAAATTCTTCCAGATTCTTACTATAGATTTTTCTTTAATTAATTACGTACTTTTCATTTTCTGAAATACTTTGCCATAAACATATTGATGCATTTTAATAAATGTTTACTACAAACATTTGCAAGATCAGTATAATCCTTTGTTTTTAATTTCCAAAAAATTTAATTGATTTGTTTAATTAATAAATAAATCTGTAATTTTATTTCTAATTTTTTAAAATAAATCATTATAAGTTTGTTCTTTCAGTAGCATTTTTACAATTTAAACGTTAATGATAAATTTTATTGTTTTTATTATAATTTAATTATTAGCGTCTAATTATTAAAGTCGTGCTTTAAAAATCTAGAATTATAATTCAAATTAAGAAACTTATATGAATATTTAAATGACCTTTTACAAACATCAGGAAAAACAATGATAACATTTTATAATTTCATATGTGTCAACTATAACAATTGTTTAATTATTTTTGAATGCTATTTAAACGTAAATAAAATATTTACGTAGAATATAGAATATTAGTAATAATAGAATAAAATAATATTCGTAGACAATTAATGATGAAACGAAACCAAACATAAGTTTTGCAAATGTAAGAATCGAACAATTGAACAATTTTAAATAACTTGTTCCGATTTAAAATAGCTTGTTATTATTAATAAATTAATAATAACCTTATACATATTTACTTAATTCAATTTATTAATTATTAATAATTATTAAATTATAATAACGACACTAATAATAACGAATAATAGTTAATAAATTATTATATATGTTATTATATATTATATCGCAAAGTTAATCAGATTAAAGGCTGAGTTAGTTATTATATATATTGCCAAAGGCTAGTGATTTGGATAAGCATGCACGTTGTCGGTAGTCAATTAATATAGGTTAAATGGATGTTAGCGCAAAAAGTGGAGTCGCGCGAATTTTTGGTAGAAAGCCAAGTTTTTTACGAAACGCCATTTTCAGAAGTCAAGTTGTTTGAAGGTGTAGATCGAAAATTCGGATCAGATGACGGTCAACGGATAAGTTGACCACATCACTTTAAAGAAATGAAGTCCACCTTGCAAGGATAAACTATGTTGTTTTCTATAAGCAAAAATTGATTAGATGATCTTAAAACCTTTTTGTTCTAGTGCAAAAAATGATTAAGTGGAGGTTAGATAAACGCCAATATATTTATATGTGTTGACCAATTCTATAGGCTGTGTTTAATGATAACTGGTCAGTTTGGGCTAGACGACCACGCCGACGAAATTTGACAATAAGGTCGTTTTGCAAACAGTATACATTAATTTGATCAAGTAGGGTCTGTAAAATTGTAATGGATTCCTATATTATCAAGAGGTCATTGGCGAAAAGGAGGATTTTGCATTTATTAGAAGCCCTTTTTAAAAATGATGGCATATATTAGATAAACAGCGAGAATAGGATAGGGCCCAGTGGGTCACCTTGCAATACACTATTATTTTAGAAGACAGATGCAGAAATATACGCTGTAGAATATGCTTCTTTTATTGGATAATAGAAGTCGACGTATTGTGTCGAGGAATGCTTCCGATAACTTGTATTGGACTTTTTGAAGAAGAAAAATTTTGGACAAAATATTGGGCTTTTTGAAGAAGCAAATTGCGATTGACGTCGCAAAAGCTCAAGTAAAATCGACGAAACGCAAAGGAAATAATGGAGAAAATTGTTTCTCCATTATTTTGAGCTTTCGAATCGAAAGCTCATCCGCTTAATATTTTATTATTAAATTCAGTCCAATACTCACCTAACATTTTAACAAGTAGCCTTTATACGTTCAATGCCGATACCATCTGTACCATTAGTTTTATGGCTCTTTATGTTGTGCAGACATCTTTCGAGTTCTGAGTTGGTGAATGGTTGGTTAAGCGTGTTTGTGTGATGGAAAAGACAATGCAAAAGCTTATGTAAAAGTAAATCTGAGAGAGACGACGAATCGTATATAATTCAAAATGAGATTCCCACACATTGATTGAAAGAAATGCTGGAAATCACGAACCCATTCAAAGACCAGCTCAATTTCCGCGGAAACTTTTCGGCGTCTTTCAGTTTGATGCTCTCAACTAGCTTTCTGTTTTGTAGATTTAATTGTTTTATTATATCACAAAAAGCTCGTTTCCAATGCATTTCGCTCTCTCCCTTATGTTCAATCAACAATTTAAACAAATGAGTGAACAATTGATTTATAATGTAGTAATATTAACTTTTAAATTTATTTTTAAATTATTTTTAAATTATTTAATTATTTAAATTATTTAATTTAAAGTTAGGTAGATTAATAAAATGTTTTAAGACAATTATTTTATCGCATTTTATCAAATCGTTAATAACATATGGATACTAATTTTTAATGAACAATTCTGCCAATACTACGGCTAATGATACTACTATTTAATGAACAATACTACGGCTAACCATTTTAGTTTCTTAAATATATTAATTAATATCAGGAATATTGCAATTCTTTATGCAGAATTAATCGATTACTATTAATTGATTATTAATACTAATATTAATATTAATTAATTGATTACTAATACTACTATTTAACGATTAATTCTGCAATTCTTTATGCAGAATTAATCGATTACTATTAATTGATTATTAATACTAATATTAATACTAATATTAATTAATTGATTACTAATACTACTATTTAATGAACAATACTACGGCTAACCATTTTAGTTTCTTAAATATATTAATTAATATCAGGAATATTGCAATTCTTTATGCAGAATTAATCGATTACTATTAATTGATTATTGTAATAATTCAACAATTTGACTAAAATATATCAGATACTAATTTTATAATAAATACTGAACCCATAATCTTCTTACATTTCGAATATATAGTATTACAGAAACAAAGAAGAAAATAGTTTTCCTTTATTTGACAAAATTCAATATTTCGATAACTTCTGCTATCATCATTATTGATGTGCCTTGCATGCGGGACAATCAATGCTTGTACTTTTGCATAAATGTTAAAAAATGATTTTTTTAAACATTTTATTGTAATCTTGGTGATAGTAGGAGCTACCGAAATATTGAATTTTGTCAAATAAAGGAATATTATTTTCTTCTTTGTTTTTGTAAAATTATACACTAATTTCATAGTTATTGAGAGCCATTGAGAGTTATTTTTAATATAAAAGTAACTCTCAATGTTGCAACTACAATTGGATTTTAAGGAAAGTTTAAATTAATTTATCAATACTGAAACATGATTGATAATTAATGTTTGATGCTTATTTTTAATTTATAGATGTTTAAAAATGCGTTTTTCATAAATGGCTAAAAAATACATTTAGTTCGAATTGTAACATTCAATTTGATTATTTTCTAAACCGTAAATGTGAATATTTTCTATGACTAATATGAGCTTTGAATACTTTATTATCGATATCAAATGTTACTTACATAGTTTTTAATATTTCACTATATTGTTTCTCTCCTAATGCAAAGGCATGTATAGACATTATTCAATATTCATATTTTACAGCCGATCAAATTATTATTCTTTCAGTAGAAATATTCAAGATATTAATACAGATTAAGTTATCTACTTATCTAACAGGAAGCGTCAACGCGAATATAATTGTTCAATTATCACACCTGAATACATTTGATTAATTTGATCAATATTTTTAATGCTGACTTGTGGTTAATTTTATTATATTTTTATTTCAAATTTTTTATATGCTTACACATTTTCTAAAAACGCTATTTCAAATAAAAAATATAAATCTTGTTTCTTATTAATTAAAATAAAAATTGACAATAAGAGTTTATTAATTATATGATTTTTTAAGAAATCATAATTAATAATATGAAATGTAAAACAGTTACTATCTGTTTCACAGATATCAAACCTGTAAAACAAGTATAGTGAACCTCATTCGTTAATTATTTTTTCGACTATTTTACAGTTTATTCTAGGAAACGAGATATTACAGGATCATCATTTTTATCAATATCTTACTATAAAATTCGAAACACGTTTAATTTAGAGCATTTTAGAAAGCTAGTAAACATTAAATACCTGTTTAGATAAACGGTTCATGATTAGAGGGATTGCCTGTTTTGGAGCTGGTTATGTTGGTGGTCCAACCTGTGCAGTCATGGCTATGAAATGTCCCGAATTGTCAGTTTACGTTGTAGATATCAATGAGGATCGAATTAACGCATGGAATTCAGACAATCTTCCGTGCTATGAGGTAAATTGATACGTATATAAAATTTCTATAGGTAGTTATTACTTTATGTTTCGTAGCTTGTCATTTCAGTTCTCATTAGAGTATAATTATGTATAATGTGATGTTAAAATAATAGGGACATAGCAAATTTGATAACGAATAATTTATCTATAACGAAATGATTTAGATCAATTCTTTCATTAAACATTTAATTTGGTTGCAGAATAAAGAATGTTTATGACTCTTTGATACGTGCATCCGCTTTGATACTATAAATATAAATTATTTATAATATATATGAATTTAATATTACAAATATTATTTATTATTAAGAATGTTTATGACGCTATGATACGCGCATCCCCTTTAATACTATAAATATAAATTATTTATAATATATATGAATTTAATATTACAAATATTATTTATTATATATAAAATTCGTATAATATTATATGATATATTAAATATAATATAAATATATATGAAATCCAAAATATAAATACAAAAGCTAGCGGAATAAAAATAATGAATTTCTGTCGCATTTGGTCGATCCTGCACCAAAATCAGAAGATAAAAATATGCATGTTTATAAAATAGACACTAGTCTTACCTAACAAACCTTGAGTTTTATAATATAATTAATTTGTTTTCAAATATAGATTAAAATTTAAAATTAGCTATGTAGAAATCTAGTATTAATATTGTGTACTTTAATGCAAACGATCGAAATATTAATTTTTAACAGGCGTCAAATAGGTGTGCATGGAGATTTCGTGGAAACTCAGTTGAACTAACATAAAATCGTATTTCAGGAATAAATTCCGAGTGTTGATTCAAAAAATGCTGTTTATTAATATTCATAAGCACTGAATTATATTTCATACAGTAAAAGTGCTTAGCTAAATTCAAATTTTACTTCAATCAATTAGTAAATTTCAATTTAATTGTAATTTGTGATTTTAGCCCGGACTTGATCATATTGTTAAACTATGTAGAAATAGAAACTTGTTCTTTACAACTGATTTTAAGAGCGTCATTGAAAAGTCACAGTTGATTTTTATTTCGGTAAACACCCCCACTAAACGAACGGGATTTGGTCAGGTATGATTAAAATTTCCTTAAAGTTTCCCTTGTACTTAATAAATTAATTACTGAATTTTTACATTTTTATATAATTTTTACATTTTTAATATTGATTTGCTTGATATTAATTCAAAACACTTGTCTCCAGTTGCCAAACTTTATCAAACAATTTCATATTTTGATATTTAAAGTTATTTTCTGTCTCTACAATGAATAATGCACCTTATATTCTAAAGAGAATATATAATTATCATCCTAAAACTTAAAAAGTTTAAAATCTCAATTTAATTTATTACAGTTTGAAACTGTAACTTGATAGAAGGAAGGTCACATCAATTTAATTTATGTGGCTTGAACACTTTAAAGCTGTCAGATCAAGAATAAGTTAACTTGATAATAATACAAATTTATTTAACTTGGCAAATGCGTGCACGCTTACAAGTCCGCTAAATCACTTAGTGAGTCCACTAATTTACAAGTCCACTCATCACTTTGTAAATTTTTATGATTATTACAAAATCTTTACATGCAAACATGCAAACGCGAGTAATTGCTAAAAATTAATATGCAGTCCTTATGATTCATTTTCTTATATAAAACCTACAGTTTAAAATAAAGAACCTTAACATCAAACACCCTAAATGTTATGATTTTTCGGTTTTATAAAAGTAAAATTAATTCTCTCTAAAAAAGAATGGAGTAAATGAATATGATGAAATAAAAAAATGTTATTTTTAAGGGGAGAGCTCCAGATATGCAATATATAGATGCATGTACTCGGCTAATCGCTGAGTATGCTAAAGAACCGAAAATAGTAGTGGAAAAGAGTACAGTACCAGTTCACGCTGCCAAGCTGATTTCAAATATTTTGTATCACACCAGTGCATGTGGTAAATCAAGTAAAGGACACATTGTTCTATCGAATCCGGAATTTCTTGCAGAGGGAACTGCTGTTGAAAATCTGTTGCATCCTGATCGCATTATTATTGGTGGACCAGATACGGAAGAAGGGTTTAAAGCAATTACGGTATTGGCAGATATTTACAGTTCTTGGATCGATAAGAATCTAATTATTACAATGAACACCTGGTCGGCTGAGCTTTCAAAATTAGTAGCAAATGCTGTACTCGCACAGAGGATATCGTCCATAAATTCAATATCTGCAATATGTGACGTAACAGATGCAAACATTATGAATATAAGTGAAGCAGTAGGAATGGATAAACGAATCGGTCCTCAATTTCTTACAGCAAGTCTAGGTAAGCTTAGATAAGTTTCGATAAACATGCAAACATCCTATACTTTTAGGATTCGGAGGAAGCTGTTTAGAAAAGGACGTTCTTTGTTTAGTATACTTGGCGGAAACTTTGAACATGACTGAGGTTGCAGATTATTGGATGCAGGTAAAATAGGCAATCTCGTTTAATAATTCTACATTAATAAAAATAAACTAAAAATATAAAATGTTGTATAATCGATTGATGGTCGAAGTAAGCAATTATCTAATATAATTTTTATAAATTAATTTTTTATTTAATATAATTTTAATTTTCTAATAAAATATATATTTTTTCTTACGTAAAGAACAAGGCAGTAGATATTTACCATAAGATCTAAGATGCTTTTATTCCCATATCATTTATTCTCTAAATCCATTTTTATTACTTTATCTCGAACAAGATTAGATAATAAAGATATTACTTTATTATCTCGAAAAAGATTAGATAATAAAGATATTACTTTATTATCTCGAACAAGATTAGATAATAAAGATATTACTTTATTATCTCGAACAAGATTAGATAATAAAGATATTACTTTATTATCTCGAACAAGATTAGATAATAAAGATATTACTTTATTATCTCGAACAAGATTAGATAATAAAGAAATTACTTTATTATCTCGAAAAAGATTAGATAATAAAGATATTACTTTATTATCTCGAACAAGATTAGATAATAAAGATATTACGTTATTATCTCGAACAAGATTAGATAATAAAGATATTACTTTATTATCTCGAAAAAGATTAGATAATAAAGATATTACTTTATTATCTCGAAAAAGATTAGATAATAAAGATATTACTTTATTATCTCGAACAAGATTAGATAATAAAGATATTACGTTATTATCCCGATTTAAGATAAGTTTATTGTTTTGATTTGGATTTTGTACAAAAGTATCTATCATTAAAGCTGTGAATTAGGCACTAATATAAAATCTGGGGAAATATAGGATTATTTAATTATATTGATATTTAAATATTATTTATTGTTGATTGTAAGATTATTTAAACTCAATTGTAATCAGTTATAAGTATTTACGATAAAGAAAAAGCTTAAATAATTAGTGAGTAAACAGCTAAAATAATAACTGAGTCACGTATTTTCGGATATGAGAAAACAGGCCTCTGTTATTCTCTTCCGCCTTTTCGTCTATGGTCTAATTCGCTTTTGGAGTCATCGGAGGGATCTGAGATAGTCTATGAAAGGAATATCTCTACGGCTGATGCAAGCCGGCCAATTATTTAGCAGTTGATCGACGAATGTCGAATATACATTGCCTGGGCCGCTCACGAAGAAAATAATTATCAATAGATGTCAGTTTAGTACTTGACTGGCAACTAGCGGCCCTATATTTAAAATGTAATTGAATCTTAAAATAAAATATCAATTTTTATGTATAATGTACGATGTATAAGAATAAAGATTAAAGGTAATCAGGATGAACTGATATGCTATCAGGTTTTGTCCACTATTCCTCGACCAAACATAGCAGTGGGAAAAATACATGCTAATGACGTTTTTCCTTTGTAAATTCGATTAATAATATATAAATCGAATATAATATATTAATAATATATTATTCTATTAATAATATACAAAGTATATTATTTAATATAATATTAATTTTAATTTATAAAATTTAATATAATTTATATCATGTTAAAATTTAATTGATTTTTAAAATAAAAATCAATTTTTATGCTAGGAATAAATACCATTATTTATTCATTATTCATCATCAGCGAGGAACTGCTGTGTTATCAGGTTTCGTCCACTATTCCTCGAACCAAAATCGATTTTACTAAAGTCTAATGTAGACTAAATACTAAAATACTATTTTACTAAATACTAAATCATTAGTATTTTAATAATCAGTGAAATGGGTTGCCCCTTTCACTGCTGGATTCAACTGAGAACTTTCTGTTCCAACCCGGGCTAATAGAAACATCTTCACTTCCTATATTAAAATCTAATATTAAAACAATACTAAATCATTAGTATTTTTTAAATGCAAAACTGTTTTTGAACAAAAATATTTCTCTTTAAACCTAAACAACTTTTAATTTAAAGAAAGTTTACAATAGATAAATATCTATTTACAATAGATAAAAAATTACTAAATTTATTTAACGACAAGTTATAAAGTTAACATATTTATAAAAATTTGCCCTTTTCACTGCTGGATTCAACTGAGAACTCACTGTTCCCACCCGGGCTGATAGGAATATCTTCACTTCCTATATTAGCGCAACTAACGATCAGAGCTTCCTCATTTGCTAGTTTCCATTTTCCGCATTTCTTCGACACTTTGATTACCTTCTTACTGTTGGCGGATGATACCCGTTTATTGGAAGATGCTTGTTCTTTCATAATTTTATAGGGTGACAGCATTGCAGAGATTGCTTGTGCTAACAACTTCTCTAAGTTATTTGTATTTGAGGATGCAGGGAATTTTTTCGAGGCTGCTGAAAGCTTCTTCATATGCTGGCTTCCGTACTCCTTGAATTTTATGCATTTTTTTCTAAGCCGGGTGATTTAACCCACAGTTTACACATATAAGATCATTATCCTTCGGTCATTTACCATTATGCTTTGGTTCTTAGCATGTGGGGCATTTCGATTCAGCACAGCAAGAGGATCCCCGGTGGCCCCAACTGTGACAATTTTGACAATGAGGAAAGGTGGCATCACTAGATGATCCGAGCTGAAAGGATATGGTTGTACTCTAGAACCAATTATGCGCGTTCCTCTCGCCAGCACTATCGCCTTGTCAATCGTAGTTGTGACGAAAGCCAATGTAAGTAAGGATCTATCTATCCTTTTAATGTATGTACGTCTTTAAGTGCAATGTCTAGGCCAGATTCGATGTTGTTAATTTTGACAGTGGCGGAGATGGCCTTATGTTCAACAGTACCACCGAGTTGTCCTAGGTTCTTTCCAAAGTAACCAACATATGATTGTGACAGATCATTTGTGAGAAAAGATATACGAAACTTGCCAGGATACTTTCTGGCAGAATTGTAGACTATTCTGTCCTCCACTTTGTGTGGTGAACTTATTTTTATTTCTACAAAGTTTAACAGCTTCATAACAACAGAAAGCTCGTTAGATTTGCTAAAAGATTCACTAACCTGCAATTTATCGTTGCTCCATTCGACTCTGAGTGGGAAACCATTAGAAGAAATCGTTTTCGTCGCTGAATTACTTGGAATTTCGTTGAAATTAATAATAATAGATTTTCTTGGCAAAATACATGATTGAATAAATAAGTTAAGCAAGATAAGTCAGACCTCTTTTTTACTAATTCGATCTCTCCATTCAGCTATTCTCCATGATTAACTTTACGGCCTCAGATCTAGAGGGATCTGAGCCATCCGGCCGCATCAGCGGGCTGCCTTCTTACGGAACCATTAGAGATCTCTCACCCCTAAGAATTCAGTCGAGGTGGACTATGATCGATAATCTCGAGGCGAGAAGCTTGAGAAACCTTAGTCTTTGCTCTGTGGGGCATTGTCTTGAAAAAAGGCTACTCCCGAGATTGCCAAGGTACTCCAGCAGCGTATTTGGGCTTTTCCTTTCCATAGCAGATGCTTGACCCGTTTCAGAGCCCAACTAGCTCTAGTCCGCTTTCGCCTACCAGTTCATCGTAATGTTGAACCCCAGATATTCATTGAAATTCTTTGTAATATGCTTGTTAACGCTGCTGAATGAAAAAATTTTGAATGATCCGACATATTCATTATTTGCATGCAATGAATGTGAAGTTGTAAATTAGCGACTACGAAGTGTGAATCGTTGATATACCCAACAACATATACCGATAAGAAGTAAAGACGTAGTCTCTGACATCAGCCGTTTCTTTTCAAGATTAAAAGGCAAACTACCCCAATCCAATCTTATTTTAAACTCCGCAAAATCGCAGGTGGTAGTCTTTCATGGCTCCCCTGAAATAAAGCAAAAACTTAAGAGACTTGCACTCTCTGCGCTCTCCTCCATATTTGCCTCTGAACCACTCCCCACACTTACAAGTCGATTAAAATACCTTGGGTTCACCGTTGGGGTGAACTGGTCGGCGAAAGCTGACTGGATAGATTCAAAGTATTCTGAAGAAAGCTAGGTTGGTTCTGAAACGGGCTCAACATCTGTAATTGAAAGGGAAAACCCAAGTGCGCCTCTGGGGCACTTGGGCTATCTCGGGATTAGTCTTCTTTTCGAGAGGACGTCCCCCTAGAGCAAAGGCTAAGGTTTCTTAAGCTCCTCGTCTCTCGTTTACCCAGCATAGTTTGTCTCGATTGGATTCTTCGGGTAGTGAAAGACCCCGGGTGGTTTAGTCGAAAGGCGGCGTGCTGGATCGGTTGGAGGTCTCAGATCCACCTGGACCTGAGGCCGTGAGTCATGTAGGAAGACTAACAATGTCATTATTGATTTGTTTTGTCTAGTTTTTTTGCTTTCTGTTTTCTCTGTTTCTGTCGGTTATCCTTATGTTTAGTTATTTAAGAAAACCATTACAAGTCAAAAACATAATACAGCAAATTGCCGCTTAAGTATCTTGTTTATCATAAAACTGGATAGAAACTGTACGTTGTTATATCTTGACAACTGTACGTTGTCAAGATATATGCTTTCTCTATCATTAATATTGGTTTTATTAAGAATGAGGCTACCTGGATAATTTTGTTCGCTTATTGAATAAAAATTGTTAAAGTTAGATACACATAAATCATCAATTTATCGGAACATATATTTTATATCTTTATATAATTTAGATTTTTTTTTAAACAGTTATGAACAAATTCATATTCTATAAAGCTTAAAAATAAGTCAGCTATAATTGGGTTACTATTACCACCCATTGAGTCACATTTTATATATCTAAATATATATTTCCTTACCTTTAAATAATTTTGATCTATTAAAATATTTAAGCATTGTTTTTAATCCAATAATTATTTATCAATAATTGATCATTATCAACTATTTAAAAAATATTAGTTTTATTAACAATAAGGCTACCTGGATAAATTTGTTCGCTTATTGAATAAAAATTGCTAGAGTTAAATACATATATATCATCAATATATCGAAACATATATTTTATATCTTAATAATTAGCTTCGATTGAAACACCTTTTATTTCATAAACAGAGTGTAATTTTGAGCTACTTAGGTTATATTAATAATATACCTATAATGCATTCATGTATTTTTTATCATGATTCATTCATTTATTAATTTAATTTTTTATATATTAGTAATTGTTAATCTTACAAATCAGATGAAATTGAACCAACAACAATAAAACTGATGAATAACAACATATATGCAACGAATAAAATTAATATAAGCCTCGCATCATTTACATCTGCATTCATGCGGATGTAAATGAATGTTTAATTACAAAAATAAATAATAATAAATAATAATAAAAAAATTAAAATTTTTTTAATCTATAAAAAAATATAAATTGAAAAAGATTTATATTTATTTTTTATTTAAAATAATAATCACTTTAAATAATAAACGCAATTAATAAATTGTAATTTTCATATACAAAGTGGCAGGTAATCAACTCGTAACCTGCAACGTAACCTGGCTGATAATCTGTGAAATTTGATAGGATAGAAATTTAACAAGAATATACTGATATTGAAATCTGACACAATTTGTAACTAATTTTGATATTATAGAGCATAATATATATTTGTTAGTATGCTTAGATTAAAATATTTTAATTTTTACAAGGTAATTAGCATTAATACATGGCAGAAAAAGCGCTTCTCGCAGAACATTGTTAGTAAAATGTTTAATTCAGTAACGGATAAGCTAATATGCATACTTGGATATGCCTTTAAAAAAGATACTGCTGATTTGCGGTAAGTATAAAACTCATTATCAGTTGTGGTACTCAGCTGATAATTGTGCTGAGTTGCGCTAAGTAATAATTTAGTTATTATTGTCTTTAGATGTTCAGCGGCTATAGATGTCAGTACATATCTTCTTGAAGAAGGTGCAAGGCTGTCAATATACGACCCAAAAGTTCCTAAGCATGCCATTTATCGAAGTTTACAGAAAGCAAGTGAAATAGTACCAGGTAATTAATAGTACAAAAAAATAATAGTTAGAAAATTATTAAATAATAAATGCTGTTTATTTTAAAATACAAGGGACGACTTTATAATACGATCCTAATCGACCCATAACCGTTAAATTTACGACCCATAATACGTTTAATACAAATTAATATTTAATTAATATTTCACTACTAGTCATGAGCTTGCCAATATGCTTGACATTCTTTATTCGTCGATATGTATCCTCTTTCGGATACATTGTCTTAACAAAATAAAATAATAATTTGTTAACAATAACCGGATGTCAAGTCATGTAGGCACTTCGCAGTATCTACAAACACACGATTTCCAACTCCAGATGATTTTTCTAACTGTATTAATGTTTCATCATACCAATTTCTTAATATAACTGTCAATATAAAATTTATTGAAAAACTTTTTAAAATCAATAAAATCAATTGTAAATACTAAATAATTGCCACCTTCAATGAAGGAGCTATGTGTATGCGCTAGATAAGAGTGCTTTTAAATCCTACTTGTTAGGTCCTGGTGAGTGAATTATTCGTGATGAATTCTCTCAACAGTGTTAATTCCTATTTCATGGATGTGTACTAGGACTCAATCCAGTTGTGCAGCAGCCCCTACTGATGGTACTCAAAAGTCTAAACATCATAGAGTTAGTTTATGCTGCTTGAGTCTTTTCGATTCCTTTAATCGGAATACTAAATAATGTAAAATACTAAATAATTGTAATTTAAAATTAATATATATAGTATTATTACATGATATATGGCATAAATAGAGTTATATATAATTATTTTGCCTCATTCTTAATAAAACCAATATGATGATAAAGAAGGTGTATATCTAGATATGAACATTAAATTAACATTAACTAAAACTACTATTAATTTATATCGTAAAGATGACATATTTAAATTTACAAGAAACATATTTTTGCATGAGCATTCATGCATACCATATAATATAAAATATAATACATTAAATAATAAAATTTTAAGAATTGCAACAATATGTAATGATATTGGCTTTCTTCAAAATCATTTAAATAATTTAATAGATACATATTTTAAACTAGGTTACTATAAAAATAAAATCAAACAGAAAATAGTAAAATATATAAATCAACACAATAATATTAAAAATAAATTTAAACTCTTAAGTGGCAAAATTTTTATGGATGGATAATAAATAATATACTTTGTATTAGAATAAGATATAGATAGTTTTATCAGAGGAAATACATCATTAGCATGTATTTGGCCCCGCTGCTATGTTGGGTAGAGGAACATGGCCGAAACCTGATAACATAGCAGTTCCTCCTGATGACCTCTAATCCTTATTCTGATACATAGTTTGTTATCTATTAGTCAATTCATAAAAATTGATTTTTATTTTTAATTTCAGTTTATAATTCATCTTGATATAAATTATATAAAATTTTATAAAAACTATTTATTATTAATTAATTTTTTATTATTTAACTATTTAACTTTTATTTTTAATTATTTTTAATTTGGAATATAAAATATGTAGACTCAGTTAGCTTATTTAATATATAACTCTATTATAACTCCAATCATATAGAGTTATAAATTGATTAAAATAACATAATTTTTTATGTTTATGAACGTGATTAACATTTATACTCGATTCTATTTTATTCTACCAACTAATGCATATTTAATAATCATAATTAACACTTATTAATTAAAAGTAATTACTACTAATCAAGTATTATAGTTAACAATTATACATTAATTATGATTATTACTTAATTAAAGCCTATTTTGAAAGTTTAATTTGAAAGTTTTTTTAATGTGGCAAATGCACACGGACTGTGTGCTTACAAGCCCACAAATGCGAAACATATAAAAAAAGTTAATCGTTTAGTAGCATCGATTTTAGTTGCTTTTGAAAAATTGGAGTGAGGATGATGATCGCAGATGATCAGGTAAGGAATTCCAAAGGAGAGGAACAGCGATATGTAGGGATCGACGGCCGAAGTTGGTTGAGTGAATAGGTACGTGTAGCAGAAGAGAATCACAGGAACGTAGGTGAGTAGAAAGATAGCGAGATTCACATAGAATAGGCAGATAGAGATAAAAAGGAGAATTACAATGGAGAAGGCGATAAGTTAGGCAAAGCTTACGAAAACAAACGCGATGTTCAATACTAAACCATCAAAGTTTTGATAAATAGGAAGATATATGATCGACTTTACGAAGTCGAAAAAGGATGCGCAGAGCAGTTTTAATGAGGCGCTGAAGAGTTTAAGAGATGACTTTTAAGAGAAGACGAGAAGGCTAAGACAGTAATTAATACGTGGGAAAAGAAGGGAAGACATAAGAGATTTACAAGAACTAAAATCTAGAGAATTTCTGACGAGACGAATATCACGGAGAAGAATATTTAAAGATCTAGTTTTATCACGAATGAATGGATCGAGATGCATGTTATTGTCGAAGTGAATACCTAAAAATACTAGCTTATCTACAGCAGGAATAATTGTGGTCTGAAGATACAGAGAAGGAGGAAAAACAGAAACAGTGGAGGGTAAAATCCATAACACTTTAGATTTGGTAGGATTTAGGGACATGCGCAAAGAAATTAGATGTTCTGATTTAGCACGAAGACAATTAGACGCGGAACGAAAAATTGGCCTAGGGAATGAGGAGACGAATTAAAATAAAGAAGTATATCATCAGTGTACTGCATTACTCTGAAGCAGAATTTACTGGTTATACAAGATAAATCTCCAAGAAGAGATTCATTTTGTGCTTTTTCTTCAAGCACAAAATGTGAAAAACGTGTGTTTCAACAAGCGAAAATGGCGTAAAGGTGTTACACTAAAATCAAAGCAGTTTGGAGAGAAACAAAAGCACATGTAGGATAGATTCGAATGATTTATCACATTGTCTCTATAATTCGAAGATCTCTGGTGAAACACCACTTGTATGATGCAGCTATTGTAGTGACAACCGTAGACATAAGTATAAAATTAAGTTTATGATAGTTCGGGGCTCGCTACGCTCTAGTATATTTCCGTAATCGGTAATTTAATCAATATTGAGATTTTTTAAAATGCCTTGATTCATTGTGTTATCAATTTCAAGTTATTAATTTTAAACAATGTTTAAGAGAAATCCGTGTTCTGTTATGATGATGCATACTCCGCAGCAGAAAATTCACATGCATTAATTGTGTGCACTGAATGGGACGAATTTCAGGTGCACGATATAGCGAACTTTGTTCTCTCATTTAGCTTTTTATGAATTTAGAAATTAGATTTCGATAAAATATATAAATCAATGAGAAAGCCTGCTTTTGTATTTGATGGAAGGCTATTGCTAAACATAGATCATTTGAGAGAAATAGGATATCTGGCGTATGGGATAGGAAGATAATTTGACAATATCGTTTTACGATAAAAATATAGTAATCATGTACATTACAATTAAAACAACTTTCATTTCAAATGTGAGTAAAGAAATATTTATCAATTGTGTGATAAAAGAGCGTTGACTTAATTAAGATAGTCTAAGAAAATTATTATATGAATAAAATAGATTATTTATATTCTATTTCCACTATTGCTGCATCATGTAGCAAATTTTACAATTGCTACATGATGTCAACAACGGGGATTAGAAGGCATTATCATTGCCCTCAATTTCAAGAAAAGGCATTATAAATAGCAATTTCATGTTGTAGCATTATATAAATAAATATTATAAAAAATATTAAATATTATATAATATATAATATTTACAAATATTTAAAAAATATAATATTACATAACATCATATAAATACAATATTATATATAATATGAGATAATACTATATTAAATAGTATATTTATCAAATATTAATTTATTAGTATATCTATATTGTTGGGGCGTCGTATAAGCAAACTATTTGATTTAATACTTTAATAGATATTGTAAGAGTGTAGTGTACGTTGATATTCAGATAATGACGACATTGAAAATCATAACTAGAAATATACAGTAAAACAAATATTACAAACGAAGTATAAAAACATTATATATAATGTTATAACATTATAGAATGCTATATACTGTTGTATATAACTATTTAATAGAAAACAAGAAAATCGAATAATATCTAATAATATTGTATAAATATTAATCAAATAATTTAGAGAAATAAAATTTTGGTTATCTAAATAATTAAGCAACATTCAAGAACAAATTATAATGTTTAATGTGTAAGCAATAAAAAAGTTGTTGTCAGAATGTGCAAATTAAGAAACAGCAATCAGGAATAAGTAAACATAAAAAATGAAAATATCGCGGCAATAATAAAACTACTATTTATTAAAATAAATATAAATGCATTTGTTAAAATTGATTTTCCATCGACATCGCTTATGAAAATTGTGAAATAGTGGATTTCGCCGAATATGTTTTTAATAAAACATATTCGGAAAGCCATCAAAATGATGATTCCTATTGTATGATTTAAAGCAAAATGATGAAAATCCATGATTTAAATGGTTTCATGATTTCACGTATTGGTTTCATCATCATTAATTTATACAAACTATCAATTAATAACTAAACTTAAAAGATTAATAAAATGATTTTAAATATTTTGATGACAGGAGCTATTGAAGTATTGCAAATTTTGGAATAACATAGAGAAAGCTAACAAAGTGGTAATTAATCTAGCATTATAAAAACCTTATGATGTAAATTCACAAGGTACATGATAAATAATATCATATTTAAGATAAAATCACATGATTCGATTTTCAAGGATACTTGATCTGAAAGAATGCTTGCTATATATGTACTCTTATCCAATGAATTATAATGTCTTCAAACAAGGATAAGACAATAATTTTGGTTGTAAATTATTGCTTTGCATACTGTCATATTAAAATCAATCACTTTCGTTTTTGAAAACTAATGCCAATTTCAAAACAAAAAGCAAAAGCTAATAACTTTGTAATTTAGTATTTTAACAAATAATTAACTTAATAAATATTAAATTCTTTCACGTATACATTATTTGTTAAAAAAGTATTTAATTTGGACAAACTACATTCATAAAAAACATATGTTATGCAATAAGATCATTTAGCAAATTTAGTTTTTACTTTGACATCCAGTACTCAAGTTTAAATGAAAAGTAATTCAATTAGCGACAATTCAAATTATCCTACATTTTTTCATTTTCACACTTAGAAAGTGTCATAAGTGAGTCATTATGAGTTATGCAGTATAAAATCAAAAGCTTTTTAATTTTATAAAGATAACTTAAACATTATTAAGACAAAAATTCAATTTATAATTTTCCGAAAATAAAATTCAAATTTATAGTAGACAAAATGATCGCAATCGTAGAATAAAAAACTTGAGTTCATTTAATGGTTTTCTGAAGACTTTTGTTTTTAAGTATCATCGACAAATGTTTACGAATAATAGATGATTGAAATGCCAGCAAATAAAACGTCACGGAGTAGCTAAAAAAGGCAAGCTGTAAAAATACGCAATTAATAAGAATCCACATGGTGTGTACATGACATGATTTACTGAAATTAATAACTCTTCTTAAAAATTGGATAGTTGCAAATGGAGTAACACAAGAAAGGTGAAATAAAGACAACACAATTGTATTTCTTAGATTTTGTCGTTGATCACTAGTTTGTTCTCGGCATACCTTTTTGCGAATTTTCGTTACGTACCGGATTAGCAAAATTGCCGATACTAAAATACCAAAGAGAGGAATGGCTACTCCAAATAAATTATAGAAAATAGGGCAGCCGATAATACTCCACCGTTCTGATAAATGATATTTACAGGGTGTACCTGAAATTAAAAAGCTCTCATCATTGTAGTTTATTGTATATATAAAGTGGCATGTGAACAGCACAATAATGCATGATACCAATACGCAGTAAATCTTACAGTGTTTTCTTCCAAAGTATTTCAAACTAATATTAGGGAACATGACAAATATCGCACGATCACAATTTTGTAGTAAAACTATATAATTTGAAATTATATACGTTGACAAACCTATAAAAAAAAGCCATCCACAGTTAGTTACTTTGTGAATATTAATTAAATGCATTGCGTCAATCCATCTTCCAAGATTGACCAAAAGTAAAACACTATGAATCATGGCTAAGGCTTTAAAGAATACGGAAATATGTGTTGATTTATACAGTGTGTTTTGCATTGTTCGATACAGCATAAAATTTCCTGGCCATCCAATACATAAAATAACAGGAATCGCAATTCTTTCAAAACAAAATGCAACCTTTAATATTGCAATACTTATGTGATCTGTACATCGTACATTCATAGCAAAATTAACATGTAATGAAGAATATAGAAGAGTATATTCTTTGTCTTTAAAAGGTAACAAATAAAATCTTCACAGATAACTATATATGTTTTTGGTATGGCGTATAAATAACTAGAACTTTAGAAATATAATCTGCATATCTCTATATCACGATATCATTCATATTGTAACTATAGAAATCATTTATTTTGAGAACAGCAAAAACACATTGATCTTCATTAAAATAATTAAATTTACCATTTGCTTTTAAATTGTTGTGAATGTTACGGTTTAAAAGGAGATAGGCAATATTCATGCATTAGCAACTAATATAATTACTTATGTAATTTTAAACGAAAATTTATTACTTATCGGTAGGATCAATAACTTTTCCATTTAACACTTTAATTTAGTTGGAATTTAAAGTGGAAGCATTTGAAATTTACATATATTTGTGAATGCCAATTAACTTTATTGCCTTATTGTATCTTTAGTGTGCTGCTAAGTTTAAATTATATTAAATAGATCTTACCGTTAATTTTATCAGATTATATTATAAAATAACGGCATATTTTGTTGGAACAAGACAACAAGAATTTTCAGTAAGTTTTACTGAAATAAGATTATCGATTAATACACACCAGACAAGGTAATTTTTTTAATTGAATTGAATGTAGTATTTAAAATCATTTGTTTAAAAATAAAAATTTGAATAAATTTTAGATAAATTTTAATTAATTTATAATTAAAATTTTTAACAAGTTTGGATCTTGTTAATGTATTTGCTAAATTGCAATTTCAAATAAATGATTAAATATATTAAAATAAATAGAATATTAAAAATACTTATAAATTTAATAATATATTTTGAAAATGAAAACGATTGCTTTCTGTAGACGATTAGCTAAAAGAATACTAAATAGCTTAAAATATACAAAAAAATAAATGATTTAAGTATATAAACACTATGACGTTGTACAAGGAATTGAGAGAAGTAGTATAGTAAATGTTTAACAATTATATTATAATAGTCCGGGAAACACAAGCCAAGAAGTCATGGCGATAGAGAATATAAGAAAAATAGAGTTAAAAATATTAAAAAAGATAAGTATATTTATGAACAATTAGAAATGTTATAACAATTATTACAAGTCACTGTTCTATAATGGATAAAAAGGGTATAAAGGTTGAATCAGATAATAAAACTATACCTATATTATATTGGAATCAAAAATTACATAAAAATCCATTATATCCTTAGTTCATATGTAATGCTTTTAAATGTACATTAAAACCAGTTTCTGTTTATATGAATAAAATACTTAAAGTAATTAAAACACACTTTAAAAAATAGTGTAAGGTAATCGAAATTAATTCCTTGATAAAACACTATTTCAGTGTTAATTCTACAAAATAATTTTTAAAACACACAAATTAATAAATTTTCAGAATACAAATACGCACGATTTTAGTACGCTTTATAGAAATTACATAAATATTTATTAAAGCCTAGTTCATACACATTTAATGTACATTTACGCTTGTAAATGAACATTAAATTTTCAATAGAGATTTACAAATATGATATATATATCTATATATTATAAAGTTATTATCATTTAGAGAATTATTATTTCAAAGTATAAAATGAATTTTGTTTGAATTGTATTAATTAAAAAATAATTATTTTAGAGTCATAACTTTAACTTTAAGTTGACTTTTAACTTTACATATTGTTATTGCTATTTTATTTTATATTATCTCTAGATCTACTATTATATTTTATAGTATAAACTAATAATAACTTTCTATTCATGCAAAAAAATTATTGATTTAAGGAATTCAACATTACATAAAAATCCATTATATCCTTAGTTCATATATAATGCTTTTAAATGTACATTACAACCTTTAACTGTTTATATGAACAAAATACTTAAAGGAAATAAAACACATTTTTATTATATTTTGTAATGTAAAATACTATTTTAGTACTAATTAAACAAAAAAATTTAAAACACACAAAATGAATAAATTTTTAAAATAAAAATAAGATTTTAGTGCGTTCTATACAAATTTAGATTTAGAGGATATTAGTACACTTTATTAAATAGTATAATTTATAGTTTAATTTATATTAAATTTTAAAAAGTTAAAATTTAATATAAATTTATACAAATCCAAATTTAGCAGATATTAAAGAAGCGTTAGAAAAATTAATTAACCTTATACTAAACCATCAAATAAATATAAATATATGTATAAATATTTTGGCATTTAATCGAAGTTATTACTGTCTTAAAATACTATTTTAGTATTAATTCTACAAAAGAATTTTTAGAACAGACAAAAGGAATAAATTTTCAGAATATAAATACATACGATTTTAGTACGCTTTATACAAATCTAGATTTAGTAGATATTAAAGATGTATTAGAAAAATTAATTAATCTTATATTCGGAAAAAGATATACATATATATGTTATAATAACTATAGCGCCTAAGTATAAATATATGGATAAAATCGAATTAATAGAATCCTTAAATATTTTAATATTCAATATTATAATATATTCAATATTATAATATATTCAATATTATATATAAATATATTGAATATATTCAATCTATTTAATATTAATATATATTTAATATTTTAAATATTACAGCATTAATTCTACAAAAGAATGTTTAGAACACACAAAAGGAATAAATTTTCAAAATAATACTTACGATTTTAGTAAACTTTATACAAATTTAGATTTAGTTGATATTAAAAAAGCGTAAGAAAAATTTATTAACTTTATATTCGGAAATCGATATACATATATATATATGTTATACCAACTATAACGTCTATCTAACAAAAATTAAACAATTAAATAAATATAAATGGA
Source organism: Pomphorhynchus laevis (assembly GCA_012934845.2). NCBI lineage: Eukaryota > Metazoa > Acanthocephala > Palaeacanthocephala > Echinorhynchida > Pomphorhynchidae > Pomphorhynchus > Pomphorhynchus laevis. The sequence goes on from WNNJ02000226.1 coordinate 36,296, forward strand.
TAAAATTTAATTAATAGAATCCTTAAATATTTTGATAAATCAAAATTATTTAAAAGTAGGGACATCTATATTTAGACAAGTAAAAGATGTTCCAATGGGTGGTAATAGTAGCCCAATTATAGCTGACTTGTTTTTAAGCTTTATAGAATATGAATTTGTTCATAACTGTGTAAAAACTAAATCTAAACAATATAAATATATGAAATATATGTTTCGATATATTGATGATATATGTGTATTTAATTCTAATAATTTTTATTCAATTAGTGATCACATTTATCCAGAAAACCTTATTCTTAACAATACAAATATTAATGATAAAGAAGGTGTATATCTAGATATGAACATTAAATTAACATTAACTAAAACTACTATTAATTTATATCGTAAAGATGACATTTAAATTTACAAGAAACATATTTTTGCATAAGCATTCCATGCATAACATATAATATAAAATATAATACATTAAATAATGAAATTTTAAGAATTGCAACAATTTGAATAATTCTCATATTTCAGATTTCACTAGATTAGATAATGAAATTTAAATTTAATTATCAAATCAAAAGTTGAGTAGATTTATCAAATCAATTAAACTTTGATAACTTTTGGTTATGATGTTATGTATATGTAATAAATGAATGTGGTACCTTCATTGACTGTTGTTTATAAAGTAGAAAGATGTTTTAGATGTTTTAAATACCAGTAGCAAATTTGTTTAAAACAAATTTTAAAACACATATCAGTTTCTCTTGATGATCACTAATCCTTATTCTGATACATCGTCTATTATTTATTAGTTAATTCATAAAGATTGACTTTTATTTTTAATTTCAATTTTAAATTTTGACTTGATATAAATTATATAAAATATTACATAACAATATTACATAAAATCTTTTATGTATTGTTATTACATAACAATACATTAAATCGTGTCTAACAATTATTTATTATTTATAATTATTTATAATTATTTATTATTAAATAATTAAAAAATTGCAGCCTGTAATATTGCAATACTTATGTGATCTGTACATCGTACATTCATAGCAAAATTTACAATTTAATTGAAGAATAAAGAAGAGTATATATTCTTTATCTGGTGCATACCTTATTCTGCAACAAATTTAAGTTATTTTATTTAAGTTACTGTAAGTTAATTGTTAGCTTTCGGAGTGCAACTAAGCTAAGTATGCGATTAGCGAATACAGAAAGTCAAGCTCTACATCACATGCATTCTGATAGTAGACAAAACGTGCAATCAATTCGGTTCCACTCGCTTCACAGATTTCGCTGGTGCATTTTATTGATAAGGCTGTTATTGATTTTGCTGGTGCATGCTTTATTCTGCAAACGAATAATAGTATATAGTCAAGATAATATGTTACCAAATCAAGCTGAGTGCTATTCTTCTCAAACAGCCCAAGAGAAAAGAACTATTGGTACTTCAAAATGTTGTACATGTAATGGATCTAGGGGGTATGTCGAAGCTGTACTTGTGCAAAAGCTGGGTTTCAAAATAGTGTCCGAAACCTGATAACATCGAAGTTCCTCATAATGACCTCTAATTTTTATTCTGATACATCGTCTATTATTTATTAGTTAATTCATAAAAATTGACTTTTATTTTAAATTTCAATTTTAAATTTTGACTTGATATGAATTATATAAAATATTACATAACAATATTACATAAAATCTTTTATGTATTGTTATTACATAACAATACATTAAATCGTGTCTAACAATTATTTATAATTATTTAATTATTTAAATCTTATTCAACGTTATTTTCAATTAAAATAAATAATATAAAAAATGTGAAACAAATTTGACTAACAAAATTACTTCAAAACAGTGTCCTTGCTTTTAACACATTTCATTCAAATAACTTTCATACAAATAGATAAATAACTAAATAGATTTACATATGGAATGTAAAAGGAGTTTGGCAATTCAGGCCAGTTAACTGAGTTTACGTATTTTGTACTTTAAATTGAAAAATTTTAATATCTTACTTAGCCATCCAAGTTTTGATAAATAGGAAGATATATGATCGAATTTACGAAGTCGAAATAGGATGCGCACCGCAATGTTAATGAGGCGCTGAAGAGGTTTAAGAGATGACTTTTAAGAGAAAACGAGAAGGCTAAGACAGTAATCAATACGTGGGAAAAGAAGTGAGGAGATAAGATATTTACCAGAACTAAAATCTAGAGAATTTCTGACGAGACGAATATCACGGAGAAGAATATTTGAAGACCTAGTTTTATCACGAATGAAGGGATCGAGATGCAGGTTATTGTCGAAGTGAATACCTAGAAATACTAGTTTATCTACAGCAGGAATAATTGTGGTCTGAAGATACAGAGATGGAGGAGTAACAGAAACAGTGGAGGGAAAAATCCATAACACTTTAGATTTGGTAGGATTTAGGGACATGCGCAAAGAAATTAGATGTTCTGATAGAGCACGAAGACAATTAGATGCGGTTACGAAAAGTTGGCTTAGGGAATGAGGAGACGAATGAGAATAAAGAAGTATATCATCAGCGTACTGCGTTACCCTGAAGCAGAATTTACTAGTTATACAAGTAAAACTCCAAGAAGAAGCGTAAATAGAATAGGGCCAAGTACAGAACCTTGAGGTACACCACAAGAGAGAGAAGATAGAGGAGAACACATTGAATTTGAATGGATGGAAAATGATCGATCGGAGAGATACGAAGAGAACCAAGCCAAGGTGGACGAAGAGAAACCATAGTGATAGCGAAGACGAAAAAGAAGGATTACGTGATCGACAATGTCGAATGCAGATGAAAGATCGAGCGATATTACCACACTATACAGTCCTTTGTCACGAGCCGAGAGCAGATCAGAAAATACTTTATGACATGCTAGTTCGGTGAAATGATTGGAGCGGAAAGCAGATTGAAAAGAAGGGTAGAGTTGCGATGAAGGGAGATACTTGTTTATCTGATCTCAAGACAAGGTGTTCAAGAATTTTAGATAAGGTTGGTAGAATTGATATTGGGCGATAAGATGAAGGAAGAGAGGGGTCAAGAGAGGGCTTTCTAAGTAAGGAACGAACAATGGACGTTTTCCAAAGAACAGGAAATATTCCATTCACTATTGACGAGTTAAATAGGCTGGTAAGGAAAGGTGTGAAGTCTGTTGACAACAATTTGAGAATTCGAGGAGGGATGGGATCTGCAGGAGAGGACTTACAAGTTAACGAAATAAGAAGGCAAAATACCTCATCTTTAGATAACGCAAGTAGATAAAAGAGCTCAGGGATACGAACAGACGAGATACAATAAATTTGTGGAATGACGATGATCGAATCGATTAGAGAAACAGTTTTTGAAATTAGGTAATCGGAGAATTGAGAAGGATCAAGAGTGGAGGTGACAGAGGAACGAGAAAGTAGAGAATTAAGAGTTTTCCATTTAGTTCGAAAGTCATTAGCGGAAGCCAGTTTGCTTCGCCAAAAACTGTGCCTTAAAACGCAGAAGTTGCCTATGCAAACGACGAAGAGCAAAGAATTGGTTACGATAAAAGAATGAATCAAGTTCTAAAGATAGTCTGAGATAACGATGATAAGTTCTGAAAGAACGACACAGGAGGCGTTTTGAAGTCACACACTCAGAGTCGAACCATGTTGCAAGATTTTGCCGTGATTGAACAAAAGTTTTAAGAGGAAGAATTTCATCGAGGATAGAGCAAAATACATTGTCAAAGAGGGTAGATAAGTAATTAGGGGATTGATAGATATAAGAAGGATACATTAGCGGAGAGCGGTTAATATGAGAGCGAAGAAGGGAAAAGTCGAGGAATTTCCAAGAACGACACGAGATAATTTTCGCAGGAACATTGATTTTTAACAAAGGGAGAGAACATGTAACAAGGAGGTGACCGGATAGAGCAGGATCAGATATGCACAATGAAGAAGACAAGGCAAGACGCGTAGTTAGGGCAACAATATCGAGGGTACCGCCAAGAATATGGGTAGTAGAAGAATAATGAGGAGACATGATTTGAAAATCATGATCGTTAAATGTAGAAATCGTCTTTAGGGTATTGGAATCACGAGAACGGTCTAAGTGAACATTTATATCACCTAGTACAACGCAAGGTAAACCGGAGAGGAAGATGAAAGAAAGGAAGTTTGACAGTTCACAGAAAAAAGAGTCAGGCGGATGACATGATCCAGGCCGATAGAATAAGTAGATATTGAGAAACAACGAGCCGGCTTTTACACGGAACCCAAGTAGTTCGAAAGTGAGAGGAACAAATGGCAACGGTAATGATTGCAATGGAGACCAATGGTGAGAGAAAGCTATAAGACCACCGTGGTTAATTGATCGATTTGAACTAATAGGTCGTTGACGAGCCTTATCGGCCACAGAGAGATTTAAAGAGCGGAGACGTTAAAGAGAGTAATCATTCTGATCAACGTGCCAAGATTCGGTTAAAACAAAACATCCAAAGATTTATGAAGGAAAAGATCATATACCGAATCAACCTTGTTACTAAGAGAGCGGATATTTAAAACGGCTAATTTCCAGGAAGATTTGGGGAGCAGTGGAGTAGAATCAATTAGAGGATGCCCCGGATGATTTACTTGAAGTTTTGCTGGAGGATTTACATTTAAATCATTTTCAATCGTTGGTCATATATTGGCTGGGTTAGAAAGATTGTTGTTGCCTGTAGACGAAACTTCGCCGAGTACTGGTAAGCTCACATTTACTGCGTGGGCTTCCCTACTTGATGAAACCACTATCTTTGTCCTCTAATAAAATATCGCTTTTATTACTTTTTTCGTTCGGATAATTCTTTCCGTAGTCTCTTAAGTTCCTCTTGTTCAAGTTTCGACAAATCAGGGCACAAGTACATCGTATGAAAGATAGATAAATTCTTAAGCTTAAACGGAGATTTTAAAGATGATTCCACATGACTGACGCTAGTATTTACCTTAACCCACGGAGGGAGTTAGTATGAAGTGCAGGGAGTCGATGAAAGTCTAGTTTTTGTCCGACCAAAGCACAACCGATTTCCTCAAAGAGATTTAATTTAACTTGTTGCTCACTTTCAGAAACGGGTAAATTACGAACTATCAGATGTGAGGCCCTAGCGCTTTCCCTATCAAGAGAGTTTGCTAATTTAGAATAAGATCTATCTACCTCTGGTGTGCGTTGAAAATAACAAACAGCTTGAGATACCTGCTTATTGATGCAACGGTTGAGGGAGGAGTTGATAGACTCATTTACTATTCTATGTATACGCTCTTTGTTTGTCCAGCAACTATTTGAATTATTTGATATTAACTGTCTTTTAAGTTTAGTTATTTCAATTCGGGTTTTGTTGATTGCTTTGGCTGCACAAAATCCACAGAGGTAATCTTGGGCCAGTAAATCTCTAGAAAGCCTTCTCGGAAGGATTACTGTTGAATACACGTTGCAATTATCCGTAGTACACTTCATTTCGATGGAGATAGTCTCCACGGCGTTTACTGTCATTCCCAGTTCATCGTTGTTCAAATATTGTGTTGAGAATTTTGCTGTATGTTTGTCGTTATATTGATTGGATGGAATCAATCGTTCTCGATTTGAGCATCGTTGTGCACAACAATTAATGCATTGCTTATTATTTCGAATGCACACACAGCCCTTACAAACAGCTGTTTGACCATTACAAGGGCAGCATCGCTTATTCGCAGACTGTTCTGTCATGGTGATTTGATGATTGCACTGTATGTTATTCGTTGTATTTATGTATGTTATTTGTTTCAAACTTTATTTTCAAACTTTATAACAGCAGCGAGTTATTCAAATTGTTGATGTTCACGCCTTCACAACAATTCGTATCCAAAACTTGAAAAACAGTCGACCATACTGTAAGTAGTCAATAGGTACAACAAGATAGTTTAAATCAAGCTGAGTGCTATTCTTATCAAACGGCCCAAGAGAAAAGAATTATTGGTACTTTAAAATGTTGTACATGTAATGGATCTAGGGGGTACGTCGAAGCTGTACTTGTGCAAAAGCTGGGTTTGAATGCGTGGATTGTCTTGTTTCTAAGTGTTCCAACAGAACACATCAACACATAGTAGGTAATGATAATCATGCATCAACCTTAGGAATGAATAGGAACACCGTTGCTGATTATTCTCTTACTATCGTAAGTCGCAGTGACAGTTTCAATAGAACTTAAGTGTACAACATCTAGGTGCTCAGTCTGTACTCCCATTAAAATTCCATTTCGCGTTGATAGAATTCTTTTGCATAGACTTTCTATATGGGTGTGTCGCTAGGTTATACTCACAAGCAAATAACACTATAGAAACTCTGTATTTCACTATTTCCAAGTTGAATGCAGAAATTGTTAGTCTTAAGGGCTAAATAGCAAGTCTCGTCACCTCTACTAATTAAAGTGTTAATCCGAACTTGTCCAAGTTGCCTTCAAAGAAAAGCTTCGCCAGCATTATTTGTCGAGAAGTGACACGTTCAGTTATTGCGATGTCTCATCTCAATCAAGCTTCATCTCCTCTAGATTAAGTTCAGGAATGTGATCGTACAAAACAGCGTGCTTCCAACATTATAATACGCGGGCTTTCAGAGTCAGGGGATGATCTCACATTAGTGACTGAGATGTTATCATCCATTGGTATCAAATATTATGCCAGTATTCATGTAAGACTTCACAGATTACCCGCCAAAAGAATGGGGATCCCTCGTGGCTCCCCGCATCTGTAGATGAACAAGACGTTTAGGCAATTTTGTCTATTTCTTACCGGCTTAGAAAGTCTCCTCGCTTTCAGAACCTTTTCATCACACCAGATTTATCTACTCCTGAACGCGAGGCTCAGCGGCTTTTGCGTGAACACTTGTACGATAGGCGTAAATCTGACCTTACGCATTATTTCACTATCCAAAACAACAAAATTATCAGTCTCCCTCTCTCTCAGCAGCTCAACGTGTGGCAAAATTTCTCAGTTCATTTTCTAATAATAAGGAAGTTAATCCACAAAATGCTCCAATTTCTGTCAGAAACATTCCGTCTTCAAAACAACCACTGCCACCCAAGTATTATATACACCAACTACTTCTATATCACTGAATAAAGGTTTCCCAAAATCCGTCAATGTTGAAGCGCTTACTGATTTACATCGTTTGCTTCTTTTTCACATTGAAAGTCTTCAAACTCTGCTAAGCAATGACATATCTTGCTTGTTCAGATCTTTACAAAGTTGACATTGTCGGGTTTGAATACATTTAGCATCTTTACTTCGTTTGGACCCGAAGTCGATCTTTTAGTGGTAATGAAGTTGGAATGAAACCGTTTTTCTCAGACAGGATAGTTGATACCCCTTATAATGTTCTTTGTATCCATCTCTGACGATAGTTGCGTGTTATTTCAATCCGTCTTATTCTGCCTCTGCATAATAAGTGAAATATCTGCTTTTAGAGAGCTTTTATTTGCTTTTATCTACATCTAAAATGATCATCTCTGATCATCTCTGACTATAGTTGCGTGTTATTTCAATC